>JAUKPS010111361.1:0-22285 GCA_032273165.1 Chlorellidium tetrabotrys
TATACCACCCGCTGCTGTCCATTCTTCAATATTGCTCGCACGGTCATCAATTAAGATATCACCGGGTTTACAGTGTGTGTGTTTGTCTTTACTGAATGGACCAAAGAATACCGGTATGCCTGGAAAATATTTTTGTGCCCATTCTACTTTATCATAGAATGCCCATTTTACATCATTGCCCTTGGGCACTGCTGTTAGGAACGCATAGTCGTAATCTCTTGCAAGACAAAACTTAACGCATTGTCGAACTAATTCATCAGCATAAGGAGTCTTTTTAAGATCTCTATACATGCGCTGTTCTTTGGCCAATTGTTGCCATTTATCATCTGGGTATATTCCTGCTGCAGGACCTTCTCCTGACAACCCCAAAGTCCGTTGAGCAAACTCATCGAAGTCAGCTGTGACTCCGTCCATGTCTATATATAATGTTGTCATTTGTGTCTGTTAATTTGATTGTGTATTGCTTGTAGATAATTAGTTTGATTGTTTAGTTTATTTTGTAAACTTTCAACACGTTCTTTTAAACGATGTATTTCTGCATTTAACGCAGTAATGGCATTATCTTGATCACGTATCTTTACTTGATGCGTCATCAAGTTAGGGCGAGGCGGAGCATTGGGATCCACCGCCCTTTTCTTCTTTGCCTTCATTGCTTTGAATATGCTCATATGTAATATTTATCGTCGGGTATACTAGGAAACTTAATAGCAACTACCTTAGTATCTTCTAAATATTCTGCATAGTAATGCTCACCAGGCTCGCTCATGTAAATATCCCCGGGTCCAAACTCTACTCCATTAATAATCATACGTCCTTCAGTAATTAACTGTAGCTCAGTGATTACTTTATGGTAGTGCGGAGTATCTTTTGCACCTGCAGGGTTGCCTTGCCAGCAAACTTCAAAGTCTTTGGTACGAACTACAGCACGATCAAAGTTGCCAACAAACCAGCCACGATCGCCGGCATCTTTAAGCTGAAACTTCTTCATCTTTCCCGGCATCAATATCAGCTTGCATGGCATCCAACATTTGATTAAAATACTCTGGATCCAGCTGAGTCATTATTTGTGTAATGTACTTGTGATATCCTTTAAAGAAATACTTAAACAATTCATCAAAGTCTTTGTTACTATTAAATCTATTAGTATCTACTGTTTTGGTAGACAAGTTCATTACAATTTTAGCGTTAACATCGTTGGATTTTAATTTAGTTTGTATAGCCACTTGCTCGTCGTATTGATGATTAGCAGGATCTTTCATGTAACCTGGTATATGTGTTTTCTTTGGGTCACGTGGTTTTGTTACATAATGTGCTACTAGGTAAATGTTTTGTTTTTTCATTGTATTTGACTTAACTCCACTAATGTTGCTGAAAGATTAATTTCAACATCTGCAACTAAAGAATGTGTAGCTGCACCTTTTCTTATAATTTTAATAGCCTCATCTTGCCCTTCTAGGCTACTGCTCCATAGATCAAGATTCTGATACATCCAAGTAAACACTTCTTCCATTTCTTCTGCAGTGGTATGTGTGCATAATAGTGTACGACCTTCTCTAACTTTGCCTTGTTTAAATAATTCAACTACTGCAAGTTTATGATCGGCAGTGCTTGAATCACCAGCTTTGGATATGGACAGTTTACCGCTTACACCATTACTTTGTAACAAATTCAAACACTTGCGCAAGTCTGGATAGGTAGCTTTGACATAACTGTCTAGTGTATCAATATCAAATTCAACACCTTCAGTAATTAACACTGTTGCTACTCTTGTTGTAAACTCTGTTGCATCTGTTTTATCGATAATAAATTGTTGACAACGACTTTTTAGCGGATTAATAATTTTATGTGCTAGATTACAAGTTAGAATAAATCTTGCTTGACTAGCATAAGTTTCCATCAATCCACGCAGAATAGCCTGTGCATTATGCGATAGATAATCAGCTTCATCAAGTAACACAATCTTTAAATCACCAAATGGCATTGTACTTACAAAACCTTCGATTTTGCTCTTAAGAAAGTCTACACCATTGTCACGACTTGCATTAACGTGTAAAAAATCATAAGGATCAATATCTAAACTGTTCACCAGTATCTTTGCCAGTGTGGTTTTACCTGTACCTGCAGGTCCACTAAACATAAGATGCGGAATGCTTTTTTCTTTAATAAAGTATTCAATCTGTTCTCGTTGTACGGGATCAGTGAACACATACCCATCTATTGTTTGTGGGCGATATTTCTCAGTCCAAAGTTCTTTCATAGATTGTCTTTGTGTATGCAGACTAGGTCGTCGCTTCTAACGCCGGGATCTGCGGGTTGCATAGTGGTCGGGTAATGCGCTACATACCCAGCTTCATCGATTACTCGAAATAATTCTGCTGTATCTTTGTCACTGTAGGCAAAGAACCATTCAGTAAACAATACAGGTTTATATTTTACTAAAATATCTCTAGAACTCCTAATGATTTCTATATCATGTCCTTCTGTATCAGTCTTGATAAATCCGATACGTGATATTTCATCTGGAGTTAGATATTTGGTACACATATCTTCTAATGTCATTCCGGATACTGTGATAGTATCTCCGGTCATTGCATTGACTTTTCTTAGTGTTTCGTCGTCCCATGTTTCTCCGATAATACCGCCGTTACACATGCCGTTTTGATGATCACCAAACTTTAAATTATCTGCAGTTTGATTTGTTACAGCTTCACGAGCAACAACAAATCGCCCAAGATGTTTGTTTACATCACAATTAAATTCAAGATAGGGTAATATAACAGGATTGGGTTCAACAGTTAATACTGTGCTGCGGCACTGTACCATCATTGGTATAGCAGTATCCCCGCTATGTCCTCCGATATCTATACAGGTCATTCCTGGTTTGATCCAAGTGCCCCAGTGATATCCTTTGATGTACCCATCAAAGATAGTTTTCCAGTCAGTGCTACCATCATATTTGTGATCCATATGAAACCAGAAACAACTTTCTCCGGGACTACCGTACTCGTCAAGGTCAAGTTTATAGCCATTTTTTAATTTAACTGACGTTTGCATTATACCAATTCCTCTGCAATTCCAAGTACTTCGGCTACAATTATCAGTATACCAGCAAGATGCCAAAGGTCCACAAATAACATTGAGCCTGCTAGGATCCTAATAACACTTTTAACAAGGCTAATATATAAATGTTTTTTTGGATTTGGTTGCTTGATTTTCATTCTTTTAAAACCTCGAAATGTGGGATTGTGAGGGCAGCGGCTTTTATAATCGCAATCCTCGGATATAGGGTTGCGACAAATAGAGCATTTGGTCTTGATCATTAATCGTAAACTTCTCTTGATTTACGTTCGCCGGATACAGCCGTTGAAATAGTATCATCAGCATCAACGGGTTTTTCGTCTGCAACAAATATAATAGCAGCAGGATCTGCACGACGAATTACAAATTCCTCACCGTTGACTTCGATGTTTAATCCGCGGCTCCACCGCCCGTGTTCAATAAACACCCACTGTCCTACTTTGCAATCTTTTTGTTCTGGACCAACGGCATATACTCGTCCCCAACGAGGACGAATACCTTCTGACTTGCCGTCATCGCCTAATAAAATAATACCACTATTAAGTGTACGTCCGGTAAATTCCATATCTTTTACAATTATACCGTCACGCAAAGGTTTTAGATCTCCAACTTTAAGTGTTTGTTGATATCCGCGTTTTTGATCGAATGGATTAGTTACTGCCATGTATTCCTCTTAGATTCTTGATGGGCCTGTTTTTTTAGGTTCAGGCGGTGTTGCTGGTTGTGTTTTTGCAATTGATCCTGCTAGGCTACCTCTAATAACAGGCTTAGCTGGTTCTACTATTTCTGCAACTGGTTCAGGTTCTGATTGTTCTACAACTGGCTCTACCCAGTCATCAACTAGATCACGTTTTGTTTCTTTCTTATGACTCTTAGGAACATTGTCTGTTGCTACTGGTGTGTTTAGTTTGTAGTATTCAGACATTACTTCATTACGCTTACGTTCGATGCGTCCACCAGGTCCGAGCTCGTCGCCTCTTGCATTGGTTTTCATGTTACCAACTGCAATAGTTTCTTCATTTTGAGCAATAATGGTATCAATATTGATATGACGTCCGTTAGCTGTAGTATAAACTCTTTTACTCATGTAATTCTCCTTGTGTGATATTTACCGCAAAAATTCCTCTACGTCTAAATCATAATACATGCTGTTAATTCGATGAACTCCGATCAAGTATAAAACATAACTAGCCACACTTGATCCGCGTCCTACTCCCCAAACAATATTGTTAGTGCGCCATGTATCAACAACATACTTTAATTGGCGCAATAAATCAAACAAATTTCTTTCTTGATACAATAATAATTCTTTACCTACTCGTTGCAATTCTTCTTGTGTATGACATTTATCAAGTAACCATTTTGCAATATCTAGCTTAATGTATTCTTCGGGCATACACCACAAACTTTGTTTGGTTTGATGGAAACTGTCAATGTTGTAATCTGGCGGGTAAGGATGATATTCCATTACCAATGGAAGATTGGCATAGGTAACTTTGACTGAGTTATTATACTCGTCCCAATCTTTTAACTGAAATTTACTAATATCAATATCCGGTTGTTGATAAAGAATTTTGCATAGTTCAGTACTGGTTGTATATGCTTGTCCAAACTGATCGTAATTCATTTAATATCAATAATACCTTTGAATTTATCGTTTTTAGCTTCCATTTCTTCTAGTATTTTTCTATTACGATTATCCATTTCTACTTTGTAATTTTCGATTATCATTTGCATCTGCGGAATTATACTTGTTGGTCCAAATTTATGAGCTTGATTCATCTTGGCCATTAATTCGTTGTATTTTTTGTGCAAGTCTTCGTTACTTAATCCCGATAGATCTGATACTAGTGGATGCATTATATATCTCCAATTTGTCTGTTCTCTGAATGGTGTACATCAAATTCGCCACCAGGATAGCGGCTCTTTAACTTATTTACATTTTCTTCAATAACGTCGTTGGGATCTAGTCCCAAGGCACGGCAAGCATTGATCCAATACCACATGACATCTCCAAGCTCACGCTTCATGTGGAACACATTTTCTTCTGTAAGTGGTTTGCCTTGGAAGTATATCTTTTTTGGAATTTCACAGAACTCACCAGTTTCAGCAGCAAGTCCCAGTGCAGCAGTTAATAACAGTGGAACATTGATGTCTGGACCGTGTGTGTCAGTTGTGCTGTCAAAGTTACCATCTAGTTCATCCAATCTACTCATGAATGTGGTTAGATCCTTTGAAGGCATACTGGTTACTGCGTTTACAAAATGGGAATAACGATTCAAGTCTACAGTCATAGAAAACTCCTAGTTTGCACAATTATAAACTATGCAACACTAGGAGTCAATTGATTTAGGTTATATTAACTACGTAACCAGTTTGATTCTGCAGTACTATAAACGTATCTAACACTTACGTTACCACTAGTTACTGCTGAGTTAGGTGCCCAACGAACTAGTGCGGTATTGCCTTTGTTAATCCATAAGGCAGTGATTGGTGCCAAGAAACTTAAATTAATTTCTCTGCCGTTTACTTCAGTATCAGGTAATGCAATACGTGCATTTGCAATAGTAGCACTACTAGCAGTATCAAAATATAGTGTTTGATAACTGGCATTAGCAAAAAAGTTTTGATCGTTTGTTAAAGTAATGTATGCACTGCTGGTATTAATTCTACCACCTGCAGTTATCAAATTACTGTTGATAGTGGTATTGCCTGTTACTGACAATCCCGAAAGCATTTTTGTACGATTTCTGGTTATATCACTAACTTCAATGGTACTACCGCCATCTACAGTGCTAAATTCAAATAAGTAGTCGGTATTGTTAGCTAATTCTGCTGCACTAAATGTAATTACACTACCACTAATTCCTGCAATAGAGTCCGGATCACCAAGGGTAGCAGCGCCTGGTAAAGTTAGTGTATACGCAGAACTTGTTACATATACCCATAATTTAATACTGGCACGTTGTCCGATTGTGTTAGTAGGGAAAGTGAAGTTTAGGGTAGTAGCTCCACTTAATGTAATTTTTTGGAAATTACCGTTTGCAAAATTAATAGTAGTTGATCCGCTGACAGATCCTACGTTATTATAAGTTTCTCTCCATGCTGTTAATGCAGCATTTACTATTGCGTTACCAGCAAAGTCGTTGCTTAGTGTGGTATTACTCAGGGCAGTTTTAACAATTACTTTATTCTGCAGGTCTTCAACTTCGGCTTTAATAAAAGTAAAATTGTTGCGAATATTAGTGAAATTATCGCGAAAACCTTGACTATCATTATCTTGACCGGCTACAGGATATGTACCGTCGATATTATTTGGATTAACTTGGCTTGTCATTTTATACGAATACTCCAGTTTGTGGGAATTTAATATATTTATCCAATGTTTCGGGAATGATATATTTGTCTCTATTACTGCTAAATGTGGTGCCACCGGATACTGAATTACCAGTAGTGTATCCAGTTCTCATGACGCAAGTTCCGCCATCAAATGTTGTTTCAGCCGTTCTTTCGACCCCAGAAACAAATACAAACGGAACGTATCTTGGTATAATTTCCCCAGCTGGGGTAGCATATTGTAGTGTTGATTGTGGGTAGCTATCACCGCTACGAACCTTGACTGTTTGACTGGGTATTATTTCTTTGATAAATGTTAAGTTTACTTCTGAATCGTTAAATTGATCAAAATGACTCAGAGTAAATCCAACGCTTGCTTGATCAAATCCGGTGCTGTCGTCATCAAATCCTAAATTAGGCAAATCAGTCCAATTTATTCGCCATACTCCGCCACGTTGATTTACTGTACTGGTTCCGCCTAATTTTTCTAAATATCCAGGAATGAACGTAGTGTCATCACCATCAACCCACCCATCATTGATAGGTTGATTGTCAAAATCTTTTTGTTTAGCAAAAACAATAGTGTCATTTTGCGCAAAATTAATAACGCCATCAATTAAAAAATCTCTTTTTACTGTACTCAATAATTCGCTATCAATGGCATTGAACGCAGCACTGACTGCATAGTCGACTGTGGTTGTCCCGTTTAATCTAATAGCTGCCCCGGACGTAGCAGTGATATTACTAGATATTGTTAATACATTTCCAACCACACTAGTTACTGTAGTACTTTCAGGAATAGTTAAATCTGCATCAATACTGGTGATTCCCCATCCTTCGCCCAGCACAACATTGTCGACAATTACAATTGTATTACTATTAGTAACAGAATCGACAATCTGCGTGTCTAACACATCGCTACCTGCTGTTAAATTAGGATACTTGTCGAAAGTAGTAGATCTACTAGGTTCAAATGTGTTTGTTGTTGTGTTATAAAATTGCGAAAGATAATTATCCCATTGATATCTGTCTGCAACAAAATCAATTGAATTAAGTTCAAATCCGCTATTTTTTAAACGATATGCTATTAATTTACTTGCTCCAGGCTGTGTATATGCCAATACAACTGCTCTAGTTAATCCCAATACCAAACCGTTTTCTTGTACACTAATCATCCACTTGGGCAACACACTGCGATTGGTATAGCCTATGCCTGTCTCGATTCGATTTGTCATATTAGGAAAGCTATTGGGGTATATTGTGTTATAACTCTGATTATCGTACAAGAAATTATTTTGATTATTAAGAGTAACACTTAACAAAGATTTGTTAGAGCCATATGATTGAGGATCAACTAAATCAACATACACAACTTCATACGACACATTGCCATTGGCATCAACAGCTCTAGCTGTTTTAATATCACCAAAATTAATTGATTTAAAATAATGGTTAAGTGCGATAGAATTTACAAAAGTTTCAGCAGTGCTTGCACTTAATCCTGCCAAGAATAAAAATTTTAAATTCTTTTGTACACCAAAATACGGATCGTCTGGTCTATATAATAAAGTGGTTGGGAAAATAGTCGGATCAGTTAATACTGTTTTTAATGCAAAACGTTGCTCGGGCTTGGGCAATGCTTTTAAAAATACATTTTCGTATGGTGCAAGATTTCTTGGAGTTACTTGAACAGAGAATGATTTAGTAGAAGATATTGATCCATCAGTTGCTTCGGCTTTGACAGTAAACCCACAAATTTGATCAAAGGTAGTTGCTCCGCCATCAACAGCGGTACTAATTGCATTGCTTGTTGTGGAAACAGATTTACTAATAGTATCGTTGGTGAATGTTAAAACAGTACCTTGTGTTACGTATATTGCTGGACTAATTTCTATGGTATTTGCATCAACAATTGCAGTAATTTCACAGCCTGATGCCACTCCTACTCCTTGCACTGTCATTCCAACAGCAAGATTCGTAGTTGAAGTTACATTTAACCAGGCCACTTGACCATCTAAACTAAAATATCTAAAGGACACACGACCAGTAAATCGTCCTGATTTTAAGAATTTTAGGCCCTGTGGAGTTCGACGAAATGGTTGGTAAATGATACTGTATTCTAATTCTTTCCCTAAGGTATTGTATGCGCTTACTTCTAATTCACTGATAGCTCCATTATCGATCGAACCTAAGTCTACGTCAGTATTCCAAACGATTTCTTCATTTAAGTCGCGTTTAACTGTAAGGCTGAAAGTAACAGTATCGCTAATGTTATCAATAAACAGTGTTCTATATGCACGAACATCAAAACTATATGTTTTTGTATCTTCAGTTTGAGCCGGTAATGTACCAAAAATCCATCCGGTTCTATTGTTAATAAACAATCCTGATGGTAAACTACTTGAACCTTGATCAAATAGCAAACTATCAAATCCAGTTATTGTGCTAATATATTGAATATCGATTGCATCCACGGTACTTGGAGTAGCAGAAACAAATGTTAAAGTAGGTCCAGCTGTTACATAATCTACGAGAGCTGTTTGTAATACCCCATTTACGTGTACCACAATTCTAGCAGCAGTAGCCGGGGATTGATCAAGATTGTAAGGACCAGATGTACCATTACCGTAAAATTGTTCACTGGCTGCCGCGTCTAACTCATCCATGCCGCTAAATGCAAGTTCGTCGATCTCCCATGATACTGGTTCATCTTCGGGATCATATGCAACGAAACGATATGCAAATGTACTTCCTGCTACCAGCACAGGTAGAGAGTCTGGAGCATTTAATATAATAGGTCTATATTTGTTATCGGACCCAATATCTATGGTTGTAAATGTATTATTGATTAATGTTATATCATTGTCTGCAGTAAAACTGCTCTTACTAACAATCAATACTCTGACATTAACTGTGTCAATTTTTGCACCGTCGGTTACTTGAACAGTAAAATTGTAATATCTATCAGTGCTTAACGGAAGGGCATCAAATATTACTGACTCAATTGGTGCTGCTTCAAACCCTAGCTCACTAATATTTTCTGCAACAATACTAACATAACCAGATAATCGACCATCAGTACTTAACGTAGTCCCGGGAGGCAATGAACCGTTGGCTATAGACCAGGTTTCGACTGCAGCTGGATTGTCGTTTATTGATTCAAATTGATAGTCTAGTAGATTACCGTCAAACCAAGCACCAATGAGATCCGGTCTAGGAATAATTTGAGGACCGGCAACATTGGTAACAGTAATGTTAAATGATCGATCAGCAACAACTCCATTGGGATTGGTTGCTCGAATAGTGAATGCATAAGTGGCTGATTGACTGGTTACACTTAATATAGTCGGAATACCACGGAATTCCCCATCGATAGTTACATACATACCTTCAGGTAATTCTCCACTTATAAAACTGTAGAATAAAGGTTGTTCGTCGCTATCTGTAGCTAAGAAATTGTATTTAAAGTACTGGTTCTCTGGAATAGTTCCAAGATTACCACGTGGTGTAGTCCATGATACTACGCTCATTATAGTATAACTGCCTCAATAATTTTTTCACCAAGCTCGCCGTTTGATTCTAGACTCTTGGCAAATATTTTAATTCCGTGAGTGGTATCTCCTCCGACACTGACTGCATGCCCTTCGAGATCTGATGTTACCAATAAATCTCCTTTGTGTACAGGACCAATTACCTTAACTGGAACACGACCACGTAAAGCTATAGCAGTGCCTGGTGCAACAGCATTCATCAAATAAGCCGGTTGTCCACTGACTACTCCAGCTACTCGATGATCGGCAAATTGTGTCGTGACAGTTACTTCTTCTTTACCACCAAATACTAGCACAGTGCCTATTTCGTATTCGTCATCTGCACGATATCTTTCTGCCAAGTCAGCGTATTGTGCTTGTATGCTCTTACCGTAGAAAGTGTTGTACCATGCTGTAGTGGTTCCAATATCAAATGCCAAATTAGATGTTGGTATAATATTACCGGTGTGTACAATAGCGTTGCCACCTGAACCACCGATGTATACATTGCTTGATATTCCCAAACCACCAGTGACGACCAACGCACCAGTAGTTGTAGAACTTGACTGTGCGTTGCCATTAATAACTGTACTACCATTAATTACTGCATTACCAGTGGCAGTAATACTACGTCCGCTTGCACCGCCGATCCATAATTGACCAGTCGCAATACTCATACCACCAGTTAACTGTATGGCACCTGTTGTTGTGCTGGTTGCTTGTGTGTTATTTCTAAATTGTGTAACACCATCTGCGCCGATGCGTATCGTAGTTGCACCGCTATTAAACAATTCAGCCACAGTGGTATTGGTTGTTATTGCTGCAGCAGTTGCGGTGTTAATGGCAATGTTACCGGTATGTGTGCCGCCGGTACTGTTGATAGTTGCACCACTAATTGTTCCAGATGTGTCTATATTAAATGCATAGATTTGATTCCAACGATTAGAAGAGCCTCCAAGTTCATAAAAGTTGTTAACTTCTGGGATTATGTTTTGTGCATTGATTTGACCGTCCATGTTCAAACTTGTTAGTGCACCAATGGTGGTAATATGAGGTTGTGTCGCTGTAAGTACATTACCTATTATATTGCCGCGGAATGATCCTGCATTGTGAACATTAATATTTCCGCCCCATATGTTACCTACAACCCCTAGACCACCTGATAATTTAACCGCTCCAGTGGTTGTAGATGTTGATTGTGTTGCTGATATAAATGCGGTATCTAATCCAACAGTACCACCGTTAAATGTAGTAGCAGAAGTAACCACAGGGCTACCATTGATATAGATGGTATCTGCTCCGGTAAAATTTAAACTGCCTACATGGAATCCACGAACAGTTAAATTTGCTACATTGGCATCTGTTCCTACAAATACATTACTTTGTACATACAGATTCCCTTGTAACCCAACGCCGCCCTTAACTTGCAATGCTCCGGTCACATTGCTAGTTGACGCGGTGGTATTACTTAACATCAATGATCCAAATTGTACATTGCCAAATGTACCTGCGGTAATAACGTTGGCAGTATCAGTGATATCATCTTGGTATATCAAAGTACCAGTGGAATTTTGCCACCCAAGGAAAGCTTTTTTCTCTGCGCCTTTGTAATATTGCCATTCTGTTCCAATATCTTTTCCGTCGTTGGTAACTAGTGGAGTTGCAGAATAATGAAGAGCAAGAATTGGAGAGCCGGACTGTTGACTCTGCGAAGCTGCTTGACTACCTGATACAGTTAAGTTACCAACAATGTTTACATTACCAATAATGTATGCACCATCTTGACTAACAAAAAGATTCCCGTTACTAATAACAGTATTTCCAATAAAGCTATCAGCACTGACATAACTGTTGGCTTCTACGTAGCTGTTAGATATAAAATAACCACCAGTTACACTTACTGCACTGATAATACTGCTCTGAGTTCCGGCGAATAGTGCACCGTTGACAATGTCAAAATTTTCATTGACTGTGTCAAACGCGGTCCTAATTGGATCTCCTGTTCCGTCGTTAGCTGTTGCGCCTATATTTACAAATGATGTTGCCATTTTTTATCCATTTTATATATTTAATCAATCTTTATACTTTACTTTTACTACTACATGGTATTATCACACAAACATGAAAAAAAATCCGCTATTGTTTGCAGTACCTGTTGGAACTCCATTGATTATCCAGCCTGTATTATTACCTGCATCTGTAGAATTTGTAGCATTCCAAGTGGCACCGCCCGTTGCAGCAGAATCTTTAATAGATACATAATCACTAGTTACTGTGCCACTAGCTTTAGACAATGTTGCTCTACTTCCAGCGACTGTACTTTTTATGATTTTTAGAACACCAGCAGTGCCATTAACTGTAAATGTACTCACTGTTTGCGTTGAGCCAGAAGCAATATTCATAGTTGGCGTTGTACCACTAACAGAAAACGTGTTGAACGTATTCGATCCTGTAATAAGTCTTGTACCTGCACCAGCGCCTGTCCATGCTACATTGTAAAATGTAAGACCACCACCCTCAAATGAGGCGCCATTAGCAGTCAAGTTTATTTGAGATGTGCCAGCATTAAAAGTTAAACCAGTTGTAGTAGCAGTGTTTAGATTGACAGAAATAGTAACTGTTGAGCCATTTAAATTTAAAACTTTTGTGCCTAATCCCGATGTTATTATGTAACTCGTAGAAAAAGAATAGTTAGATACACTAGTATCAAAAGTGCCGGCTGTAAGCGTAAATACACCGCAAGTAAACGCACTTCCAAGAGTCCAACCCCCACCAACACCATTGCAAGTAACTATTGAATTATAATTTACGCCATTAGTTGTAATGGTTTTGCCAGTTGTTGTCGCATTAAAAGTTGTTGGCAAACTTCCATTACCTACTACTGTACCTGCAATAATTGAAAGACTTCCGCTAATAGCAATGGTTGGTGTAGTTCCTGCTGTAAAAGTTACAGTACCAGCAGATACAGTAAAATCTAAACAAGTTAATGCACCAGTTGTTGTAACTGTATATGTGGTTGCTGAATCAAAGAAAACAGAATCAGCAGCAGTCGGCACTGATGCGCCATTTGCACCACCTGATGATGCAGACCAGTTAGTTGTGGATGAGGTGTCCCATGTACCAGACCCACCAACCCAATATCTATTTGCCATTATGGCACCTCATCTTCAGTGCTAAGATTTGCTGCCGTAACAAATGCTACCCAATTATTAACACGCTCTTGCTTCATGGCTTCAACTTCACTATCTGTAAAACTGTGATCGTCAGGCAAATGTAATGCATCACGAAATGTGCCATGTTCAGTTTCAATTTCAAAATCTATTTTTATCAATTTAGCACCTCATTATGCAGTAGCAATACAACGCCATTTTGATGTAGCAACGTTCCACACAAATCCAACATCAAGACGATTTGTGGTTACTGTTGTTGTGGGCAATGTAACAGTAGAAGATTCAAAAGATGATCCCCAAGTAATAGCAATAGCACCAGTACCAGTAATAGAAATCCATAACTTCTGACCATTAACAGGTGTTCCGGTTAAATTGGTAGTAAATGATGTAATGGCGGTTGTTTGTCCCGTAATAACCATCATATCATAATTGTCAGTATTCAAAGTTGGTGTTGCTGAGTCTGCAGTACTTGTTAACACTCGTGGAGCAAATCCGCCACTTGAATATGTTTTACCACCGACATATAAATTACCAGCAGCACCTACTCCGCCGCCGACTACAAGAGCACCTGTTGTTGTTGAAGTGGAAGTAGTGGTTGCAATTACTACTAAATTACTATTGGTATTGGTTCCAATTTTTGTATTTGCATAGGTATAGAATGATCCAATATTGGCTTGTATTGCCACGACATTAGCATTGGCATAAGTTTGATATGCACCAATATTTGCATTGATTGTATTAATTGCAGTTGCTTGACTAGCTGCATTGGCATTCGAGAAAGTATAGAATGACCCAATGTTGGCTTGTATTGCTGCTATGTTGGCATTTGCAAAAGTGCGATATGCACCAATGTTTGCATTGATTGTATTAATTGCAGTAGTTTGTGTAGCTGCATTTGCATTTGCAAACGTTTGATATGCACCCAAATTGGCCTGTGTAGCAACTACATTGGCATTGGCATAGGTCTGATATGCACTAATGCCGGTTTGTATAGCAACTATATTGGCATTGGCATACGTCTGATATGCACCCAAATTGGCCTGTATAGCAACTACATTGGCATTGGCATAGGTCTGATATGCACCAACGTTGGCTTGTATGGTTGTGATATTTGTGGTTGCAGTGCCCAAGTTGGAATCTAAAGTATTTAAGAAAGTGCCTTGACTCGCTGCATTTGCTAACAATACAGTTAACGAATCACTTTGTGTTGCTGCATTGGCTATTAACACAGTCAATGATTGACTTTGTGTTGCAGCATTAGAAGTTAAAGTATCAAGTACCTGGCTTTGTGTTGCTGCATTACCGGTTAATGTATCAAGTATTGCTGCTTGGATAGCTGCATTACTAACCAAACTGCTAATAGCAATATTTGCAGCAAATACATTGGCATTTACTCTAGAAATATTATTTGTGATATTTCCAATGTTAGCAAATAGACCTGGTACATCTACAATAGCAGTACTTTGCACAGTACCATCGTAGAATTTTAAGTTAGCATTGTTTAATCTAAGATTACCGTCTGTGGTTATTGTTATTTCGGTACTACTTGATTTCAATGATACAGTGCTATCTGACAAAATTTGATTACTGTAGATATTTCCAGTAACAGTTAAGTGATTGTTAGTAATCACGTTACCGTCATCAAGTTTTATTGCTACACTATCAGTGCTTGATTTTATATGATTACCGTTTACTTGTATGTTACCAACAACATTAACATCGTTACCGCTTAACTCAATTGCAGTGCCTGATCCTGATGCTAACCCGCCTTCACTCAAAGTCAAATCAGCAAAAGTAGCACCACCAGTTAAGGATAATTTTGGAGCAAAAAATGTTCCATCAGATAAAAGTCCAGCTACGTTTGCATTGGCTGCAAATAAAACAAAACTGTCACTGGAGATAAATGCGTTACCGCCGACTACAGTTATTCCTCCATCGTGCGGAAATTTTATTAATCCAGTATCACCGCCGGGGAAGACTAGATTACCAACGAATCCACTATTATTCAAACCAACGGACATATAATTGTCGGCGGTGTTGCCATCGTCTGCGGCTATAACAATTTGTGTTCCGGCCTTGGTGCCACTGTTGATATTTTGTAAAAGAACTTGATAATAACTATTAATATCACCAGCGAACACACCGCCAACATTGGCACGAGCGAATGTAGTAGCACCACCTACTTCAAGAGTGCCGCCGACTTTAACATTAGAGTCGGATATTACATATGGTGCTTGAATATTACCGCTGAAAATTTGCCCTGCGATATTAGCTTTAGTATTAATGTTTACATTTGCTGCTGTTACATTAGCGTTGATAGAATTAATAGATACTGCTTGACTCGCAGCATTGCTAAACAACGTTGTTATATTTGTTGTAGCAGTTCCAAGATTGGCATCTAATAATTGTATGCGTGTATTAGCCGCAGCAACATTTGAGTTAATGGTTTGAACATTTGATACGTAGATAGTTAAATTACTGTATAAGTTATTAATATCTAGTGCCTGCGCGGCTGCATTAGCAGTCAGTGTAGATAAACTAGCTGCCTGAGTGGCCGCATTGGCAGTTAAGGTATTTAAACTTGTTGCTTGTGTGGCTGCATTGGCAGTTAATGCTGTAATTAAATCTGTTTGAGTGGCTGCGTTAGCAGTTAATGTAGTTAAGCTAGCGGCTTGTGTAGCTGCATTTGCAACTAGAGTGTTGATTGTTGTTTGTTGTGTGGCAGCATTGGCAAATAAATTATCAAGCTCCAACGATTGCGAAACAGCATTGGCAGTTAATGTTATCAATGACGAATTTTGAGACACTGCATTAGATATTAAAGTAATAATGCTAGAATCTTGAGTTACTGCATTGGCAAACAGTGTAGATATATTGCCAGTTAATGTAGTCAATGATTGTGCCTGACTTGCAGCATTTGCAATTAAAACATTAATAGATGTTGCCTGAGCACCAGCATTTGCATATAGGCTATCGATATTCAATGCCTGGCTTGCAGCGTTTGATTGTAATGCTGTAATGGCCACATTGGCTGCTGCTACGTTGGCATTAACTGCTGCAACACTTACATTACCACCAAATGCAGTAGACTGTAAAGTGCCGTCGGGGAATTGTATTTTTACCCCAGATTCTAGTTTTAACACACCTGCGGCAGTTACTTGTACACGGATAGCATTTCCGGTAAAGAGTTGAACAGAATTAGTTGCAGATTCTAGATATAAATTTCCGCCAATGGCATAAACAAATGCATCATGCGGATTAGTAAAACTGTTGTAAGCTGCTACGTTGTATGTACTACCAGCTACACCAAGTGCTACATAATTGCTTGTGTCATCACCGTCATCAGCAATTGCTATATATGCAGTTGCACCGTTTGGATTTGTATTTTGTATGTAAGTACCGTATACTGTAGGATCACTACCAGTGAACGAAGCAGCGTCTGATATAAAATTAAATGGAAGGTGGTTACCTATTCTAATCGAGTTACCAGCAATCACTCCGCTAGTTGCTATTATATTTCCTGCAGTTACATTACCGCTAAATGTTGCACCAGTTAAACTGGCCTTTCCTGCAATCGCAATGTTGGCTGCAGCAACATTGGCATTGACACTGGCCACATTGGCTAGTACAGCATTGCTACTTAGAGCAAGATTGATGCTGGTATCAACATAGGATGTTGTGGCACGTGTGTTTTGTAAGGAAGTGATAGCAGTTGATTGGGTAGCTGCATTACTCTCTAAGGTGGTAATTCTGGCTGCATGATTGCTAATTACTGCATTGGCAGCAGTAATATTTGCATTAATAGAATTGGTGATAGATCCTGTTACATTTGCTAAATTACTGGCTATAGCGGTGTTTACATATCCTTTGCTAGCTGCTTGTGCAACATCGTTAACAGTTAGAACAACATTTCCTGTGCGGCCCGCAACGGAATAAACCAATACGTTAGCTGCAGTAACTTGTACATTACCGCTGTATAATTCTGTGAAATTTTCGTTGACTTTGGTAAATGCAACTCGTAAATCGTCGCCTGTGCCATCACTTGCACTTGTACCTACATTAACAGTTTGTTTTGCCATAAATCATCCTCGTACAAGGTATTTATGGCAATAACTAATAGATCAGTTTTGGGAGAAATTATATGGGTATTTTAAATGCTGAAACTGCTGCCGCAGCCGCATGTGGTGGTGGCTTGTGGGTTTTCAATGCTGAAACTGGCGCCCATTGCATCTTCTGTGTACTTGATTTTGGCACCTTGCAGATACTGTGCGCTCATACTGTCTACCAGCACCGTAACACCATCAAATTCTAGGTCAAAATCATCTTCGTTTTTTTCTTCATCAAAAGTAAAACCGTATTGAAATCCCGAGCAACCACCACCCTGAACAAAAACACGCAGTTTAAGATCGGGATTTGCTTCCTCGGCAATTAGCTCTTTTAATTTAAGTACTGCACTTTCTTGCAGATCAATCATGCTCGGTCTCCGGCGTAAATTCTTCGATTAACGTATTCCCAGTTGATAATACGCCATATATTTTTTAAGTATCGTTTTTTATCTGATCCATAGTCTGTTACCCAGGCATGTTCCCACCAATCAATCAACAGTGCTATATCTGTACGTTTGGCATGATTTTTGATTGTTTTAATTTGTCCTGAGCGACTTAGATAAATCCAATTCGAACCTTGCAGTTTCATTGCTTCTTCTTCAAGTTGCTTTTTAAAATCTGTAAATGTGCCAAAGTGTTGATTAATTAGGGCAAGACTTGCGCCTGTGGGCACATTGGCATTTTTTGGGGTTCTTAATTGTGGAAAGAATATATTATGCAAGTATGCGCCGGCTTCATTGAAGCTAGCATCACCTTCGCCTTTGTTATAACGGTCAACATAGCCCTTGGCCAGTTTACCGTAATGATTATCTATGTTTGCTTTGCTTAGAACTGGTGCCAGTGCACCGTTGCTATAAGATAATTTCTTAAGCTCTAGTTTTTGTTTATCTTCAGTTAAATTTATAAGATCACGCATACATTATTTATTGCGATATACTATACGTCCGCGATTTAAATCGTAAGGACTCATTTCTAGATCTACGTTGTCGCCAGCCAATATGCGAATATTGTTCTTGCGTAAGCGTCCACTGATAGTAGCAATTATAGGGTGTCCGTTTTCTAAAACAACTCTAAACATGGCATTAGGTAACAGTTCTTCTACTACTCCGTTAATCCTAATTAGATCTTCTTTGCTCAAACAATGTCCTTAATAAAGTATGTATTTATCGGCGCATTGAACTGATATCTCGAGCTTCTTGATCGCTAAAGATTGGTACTGCATTGCTCTTGTGCATGGTGCCGATTCCCACGATCTTGTCACCAGTGTACTGCGGAGTCTGTCGAACGGTAACTGCACCTTTGTGTGAATCAGATACACTAGGTAGTGTGCGTAATTCGGCCAGGCGTGGATTGACCTTGGGTACAAAAGGCTTGGCCTTGAGAGCTCGTGTGCGTTGTCGCTCTTCGGCGTCTGCTCCCCATTTTTTCTGGAGATTTTTCCACTCATTGTCCAATTGCTCTGCTTGACGTTTGTGCTCGGCACTGGCCCACTTTTGCTTGCCTTTGCGTTTGCCTGTGGTGCTCAGTGCTGGATGTGCAAGATGCATAGTCATAATTTATGCTCCATGATTAAAACAATATTATAGCATCAAACGGATTTTGCGTCAATCTCGTGTATGGACTTGACTGTTGCTTTTTCGTTAACAAAAACAATGTTCATATTGTGATATTTTTCTTTGAGCAGGGCTTCTACTTGATCTTGGGTAGCTGCTTGCCCTAGAAACTTGTTGTTGTTATGATTGTAAGCAAGAACTACTGTATGATCACCCTGCTGTACAGGTTCCATACGTGCCACGAGAATCTGTCGATCCACAGCCGCATCAATCATGTTGCGTTCTACCGCTTCGCCAACTGCACTCTTAATTTCTTGCAAAGTTACCCAAGCAGAAACAAGACGATACAGTAACCAACCCAACACAAAATAACCAAGTAATTCAATCATCGTCGTTCCTTATGTCCAAAGTGAGTTACGAATTTTAATCAGGCGAATCATCATCGCCTCGTCCTCTTGTTCATACTTAGCTTCGATTTTGTTTAATAGCTTGTGTGCCTGATCGCTCATTTTCTTGAGCTTGGGATTCTTACTAGAGCCAAAACTCAATCGACCACCATTCTCTATACGATTTGCTTCACAGTAGGCTCTCCAACCTGATGCTTCCATTGGATCTGGACGCCGAGGACGTTCTTCGGTCCACCACTTATACAATGCCAAGATTTCTTTTGCATTGTGCGCCTGCGGTGTTAGTTCTCCATATTGCGGATGATCTTCAGGAGTATAGTCTGTGTTATCGCAAGTCATTTGCCACGCAAGATTATCTAGTCCTGCTTGTTTACACCGCCATGTTCTCCAACGCCACCATCCTGTGCTCCAAAAGGGGGCTTGATATTTGGCTTTTTCGTTGCGATCTGACCAGGCAATTTGCCACCATGCCAACTCGACTTCCACATAATCCACAAGCTCATTGAACAAACAAGGCAAAAACCTATTACCAACGTCCATCCAAGTACCAGGCTTAATATCACGAGGATGAGCCCTAAGAGCATGGGTGTGGGTAACCCATCGATTATTGATATAATACTTGGCAGCATATAGTTGATCCGGTATGTAGTAGAAAAACTTCTGTAAATGATCGAGCCCTTCTTCAGCTAACCAATAGCGAATAGGGTGTGCTGCTTTTGCTTTACTAGTCCACTCAGCCCATCCTTCGCTGGTTTCGGCTTTGGGGCTTTTGGTGCCACGTAGCCAATCTGCGAACGGTCCAATGGTCCAATAGTGATTACGCATTACTTAACTCCGTTCTGGGAAAATGTACGAATCCAATCTTCTTTGAATCCGTTGACTTCATTTTTGATTTCATTGTGAGTAGTTTGTATAACACTGCAACCAGTTAACAAGATAGAAATCAATAGTATAAGTTTTTTCATTGGTCAACTCCGAAATGCTGTAATAAACCATTAGCACAATCACTGACAGCATCATTATAAGTTAGTTCATTTGTATCAGCAACCTCTTTGTCAAGCACTTGCCCTTTGCAATGTTCATAACATTCCCGCACAATCAACTCGGCGAATTTTTGTAAGTCTGTTTCTGTGAAGTACACTGAGTGCGGGATATTAAAGTCACCATACTCCCAATATCCATTAGCCTGTTTAACAAGTTCTCGAATTCGTTCGTTCATTTAGATATCCACATACTTTAATTTAAAATTATCTGCACGTTCTTCGTAACCATCATATCCACGAGGATTACACACAATACGAGTAGTACCGATCATGTAATCAAAGTCCTCATGAGTGTGTCCGTGAGTCCATAATTTGATCTGTCTGCGATCCAGGATCCAGTTGTCCAAGTTAGTACTGTAAGCACCATTGGTGACGACTTCTGTTCGGTATCTAGGATGTGTACTGGCCTTGCTTGGTGCATGATGCCCGCATACCACTGTGGGCATGTCTGGATGCAGCGCCAATACAGTATCTAACTCTTTTAAGAAAGCCTTGTGATCCTCTACACTGTCTTCGGGTGTAAAACTAGCAGGTCTTTCTTTAAACGTCCAGCTTTCTTGGTTGTTTTCATCATATGTAGGTACACGATACTGTACAGTCTTGGCGGTGTTCTTGACGCCTCTATAGTCGTTCATCATGTAAGCGATCTGACGTAGTGTTTGTGGATCTTCGCCATTCATGTCAGTCCATAGTGTACCACCAAAGAATAGCACACCATTGATGATACGCCATTCTTTGTCCAAGAAATGTACATTGTGCAAGTCGCCAAAGGTGCCACGAATCGTGTTGGCAGTAGCAGCATAGTCGCCATGATAGTGTTCGTGATTGCCCATGATTAGGACAACCTGCGGAAAGCGTTCACTGCAACGAGTTACAAAGTTATTGTAGCGTTCAGCTCTAGCTTGCATAGTCTCAGTGACCGGTAGCACTGTACCTGTAGCAGACAAATCATCAGCCACAAAGATATCGCCGCCCAGTATCAATACATCAGCATCGTCGTCGTTTGTTAAATCTAGATCTCCGAACTCTAGGTGGAGATCGCTGCATACTGCAATTTTCATATCACATCCATTTCATTATAAACAGTGACGCATCTTGTTCATTGTCAAAATAAAAATGCATCGTTCCTACTGTGGCTTGTGTGTACCAGCGTCCTTCATTTGGAGTTGGAATACCAAATTGGTCAATACACCAATCGCATATATCATCCCAATGGCTATTTGAATGGCTCTTGTGCCAGAGTTTTTTAATTTCAATCATTGCCATCTCAATGCAAAGAAACTTGCGTGTTCCAGACACTCAAACCTAAACTCATATTTGTCTGCAGGCATCATGTGCTGAACTTCAAAATGCTCAAACTGTCCTGATGCCCATTGTATAGCATCGTATGCTCGATTAATTGGTATGAAAATTTTGTACATAGTGCTATTGTAGCACAAACAGCATTTATGGTCTAGGACTTTTTGAGGATATCAAAAACTCGTTGCTTTTCTAGCAACTCTCGTTCAAGTTCTACATACTGCTGTCTAAGTTCGGCCAATTCCGACCAATCTCGTTCAAGTTCCAAGTTTGGCGGTGGCAATATGGCCAAACGTTCTTCAATCTTTTCTAGGGTTTGGGTTAAACTACGTCCTTTAACTGTGATATCGCCGTTGAAGTCAGCATCGCCGTTTACTCGGAGTGTGCTTTGTATATGAGTAGTGCCTGCGGTAGTCCACGTTTTGTCAACTGTGTAAGAGGTACCACCGGAACCACCACCGGAACCACCATTACCTACGTTGATGCTAAAAGCTTTGGTCATTTGATCTTTACTGTGCTATCTCTGCGAATCCAATTTACTCTACGATGCGGATCCGAATCTCGCCACACTCCGATAAACTGTTCTCCGTCGATACTCTTTTCATATACCGTACTGGTAGTAAAGATTTCGTTGGATCGAAGATTTTTTACTCGATAAATTTTTTCTGGTTTACGCATTTTATCACCTTGTTATAATTTTAGCAGAATACAGTTACTCACTCAATAAAAAACGAGCCTGAGCTCGTTTATTTTTTGTTCTGAA
>JAUKPS010111471.1:0-15799 GCA_032273165.1 Chlorellidium tetrabotrys
TCGGCCTTAGCATTCAAGCAGCCGATACCAATGTTCGACGTATTGTTAGACTCAAGGCCCTTGAGCTTGTACTCGTTTTCCATCAATGAGAAGTGAGCGTAGTAACCAGCGGCCACACCGGCTTGGATCCCGGCGTTAGGTGATGAACCGTCAACACCATCGGTACATTCACTTGGCTCAACTAAGTTTGGAAACGTATTCAGAATTTGACACTGAGGAAAGATCTCACTCACGCAGGCGACGGGCTGTGAAATTGTTCCGCAGTTTTGCGGGTTCATTTCTTGCTTCAGGGAATTCGCTTGGTTTTGTGCGGCATTGGCAGCGGCCTGCTGTTGCATCGCCGAAGTGATGTTACTAAATACGGTGCTCGTACCTCGCATGATCGCAGCAACGTCATCAAAGTCTCCGCGCTGATCACTTACAGGTGCAGCTGTCCTAGGTGCACCTGCTGGTCGAGGCTGAGCTGTTCCAGCGGGAGTTTGTGCCAACGCAAACGGTGGCACGGCCATTTGTACGGCGAGGGCAACCGAGAGAATGCGTGTGAAGCGGTTCTGGTACATGCTAGGTCCTTCGTTTAATCAGATCAGAGGTTTTAATTCTTATCGGTCAACTCGCGAGAATCATTTAAATTAGTCGGTACGAGGTCTATTTTATGCTGGGATAGAGGAAGTACCTAAGCAAAGCGCTCGGAATGGCCTAAAGCTTGGCAAGATTTGAAAAGAGGTTAGAATAAAAGTTAATGATTTTAAGTACTTTCAAGAAGCTTCAGCATGAACCTTAAAAGACTCTTTCAGCTGATTAGACTGCCTAAAAAAGGTGGCAGTTCGACGTCATCTCAGACCAACAAACAAGTGGTTAAGTCCTTCTTCCTAGAATTCACAGATATTGAGGCTTCACCTCGTTATGCTCTTGAGTCGGTTCTCACGGTCGGTTCTGAGACTGGGGATATTGTTATTGAGGAGCCCTCACTCGCGCCTCACCACGCTTCTTTCAATATGATAGACGGAGTTGTCACGGTTCAAGATTTAGGCAGCCAAACGGGCACGCAAATTGGTGACCACGCGCTGACAAAAGGTAAGCCCGTTATTCTGAAGGCAGACGATGAGATTACGTTGGGGGAGCTCAAGATTGTCCTGCGCGTAGTTGAGGAAGAGTTTGAAGTTGAGGCCGACGAAGTCGTGGAGGAACCAGAAGAGGTTGTCGAGGCACCTTCTGAGGAAAAAATCATTTCACCTCAAGCTAAGCTGCAGAAGCGACTAGAGACTGTTCGCAACAAGCCTCGTAACAAGAAAGCTGTGGTTGCCATCAGTGGTGGTGCGAGTCGCGCGGCCAACATGCTTACGCGTGCCGTAGGCGTGATCTACGACATGATGTTCACTGTGATCCTTTGGCAGATTTTTTCTCCCTTCGACGAATTTCGAGAGATACTGACCATCTTGCCTCAGTTTCTTCAAGACACCATTCTGCCGTTGATTGAAGCGCAAATAACGGAGCTGGGTTACGCTCAGGATTACCAGTCCGTTCTTAAAGAATTTTTGGCAATGGTCAGTGATGCAGAAGATCAGCTTCACTTGAGCCATCACGTGAGTTTGTTTGTGTCTTGGCGATTCATAACCACGTTGTTGTTTGGTGTGACTGTGGGGTCCTGGTTAGGTGGAGTGCGTGCCTACGGCCACGTTCTATGGAAGCGGGTCGGAGGCTTGCTCAGAGAAATTCTTGGCAATGTCTTTCATCCATTTTTGATTGCAGATCTCCCAACACTCTTTTCTCGTAGATCTCTACAAGAGCTTTTAACATTTACGCATTTGTATTCACCCTCAAAGGGCGCCGTGTTCATTCTTTGGCTCATGTCGTTTCCACTGATGGTCGGCATGTTGCTCGTGTCTCCGATTTTTAGTGGATTTGAGATGCCGGTTCCCATTACATTGAGTGAAACGACGAACCGTCCAAAAAAATCTAAAGAGGTTCAGGTTGGCACGCCGGTTGTGCACTCTTCAAATTGGTTTGGTATTCGTTTCAATCTCGTCCCTGAGTCGTGGAGAGTACTCCCAAGATTCTCTTGGACGCAAAAAGGTAAGTCGCGAAGCCTCGTTCCGAGCTTAGTATTCTATCACCAAGGTGGGACGACGATTCCTCTGGTGCTAGAACAAACTTTCTCCTGGCCTGATTTACTTAATCTCGCTTTGGCCCATAATCCTCCGATGCAGTTGAGTTTTCCAAATCTGTGGTCTTACGCGCAGAGGAGCAAAATAAAAGCAGGCTCGGTGATTCAGTACAAACCGAATCCGCAAGAGCGCTTAAAGCTGCAGGCGGAGTTGCAAGAATTGTTAAAAGTGACCTTTGCCATTACGCCGGAAACAATCATTGATCATGTCTTGGCCTATGGGCCTTTGTTTAAAGGCCCCATGGAGTTTCGCCGTGCGATCGTAAATCTGTTGAAAGCGGATGAGGGTGGAAGCTGGAACTTGGGTCGATTTGGTAAGCAGACCTTGCTGGTTTATGAGGCACCGGGAGTAAAGCCCTTTGAGCTCATGGTCCCATTGGTCTTTGGTGAGGGAAGAGTTTTTCGCGTGAATTACGCTTCTTCTGCTGAGTGGACGAAGGCCGGTCGACTCGTAAAAACTGATCTATGGCCTCATTCGTCTTGGGAAATCTTAAATGATGAACCTGTTGTAGGTGCGCCCAAGGTCATTGATGTGATTGCCCAAATGGCAGCTGGTGGACAGTGGGAAGAGGGTCAGCTCGAGAGTATTTATGGTTTCTATTTTGAGTCGGCCCAAAGCTTGGTGAGCCTGCCCGCGGAGGATGGTCAAAAAGTCGCTTTAGTTAAATCAATGCAAAACCTCGAAGAGGTGTTGGGGCGATTCAAGAACAGTAAGTCTATTCAGCCTGAGAAAGCAGCTGGGCTTGAAAAGCTTCGTCAGAAATTGGCAGAAGTCCGTGGGCGACTTGAGCTGGGGGATGCGAATTTCTTTGCTCCGGAGCCGGTTGTTGTTCCGCAACCCATCCCCGCACCAGCACCGGTTAAAAAGAAACGTTAATGGACTTATTCACCGCGCTTATTTACGGCATTATTCAGGGAGTGTCCGAGTTCCTCCCTGTGAGCTCAAGTGGTCACTTGGCCCTTTTGCCGTATTTCATGACGATAAATGATCCGGGTGTTGTGTTTGATCTGTGCATGCATCTTGGCACGGCCTTGGCGGTCATCGTTTATTTTCGCGACAGCATTAAGCTCATGCTTTTGAATCTCGTCCCCGCGCTGAAAGATGTTAGAAGCACGGAACCAGGTCATGTTTTCCTGCGAAATTTTATTCTGGCGACAGTCATGTCTGTTGTCGTGATTTTGATTCTAAGGCCATTTGCAGAGCATGCACGTAGTCCCTGGTTGATCGCGTTTAACCAGGCATGCTTTGGCTCCATCCTTTGGTTCGCTGACTTTTGGCAACGTGGACACGAACGTAAGAATGAAAGCTTCTTTGAAACGAACGCTCATTGGAAGGCCGTCCTTTTCATTGGAGCAGCGCAGGCCCTGGCCATCTTTCCGGGAGTCAGTCGTTCCGGGATTACGCTCACAGCGGCTTATTTTTTAGGTGTAAATAGATCGCAGGCGGGGAGATTTTCTTTCTTGCTTTCGCTTCCCATCATCTTGGCCGGAGTTCTCGTTGAGGTGCCCCATATATCGCAGGCCGTGGGAGCGGGTGAGTTAGATCTAGGCGTGTTGATGGTAGGGATGGTGACATCCTTTTTCGTGGGATACGCAACAATTCACTTCTTCATGAAACTCATTGCACGAGTGCATCTCGGATGGTTCACCGGTTATCGGCTAGCACTTGCTGCGTTGTTGGTTTTTTTACTGACCCGCTAGGATTTATTCTGCGGGAGCGCAGTAGAAGTGAGTGTTCCAGCGGAAGCCGGCATCGTAGACATCAGCAATGGCACCGGTCTCATCGTTGTTATCGATCGCATCACTGCGGTAAGCGAAGCGACGGCTCTTTCCTTGGGGGAGTCTGTTGCCGCCCTGAAGTGGAATGAACAGATCGCTGACGACTTTACCTTGGACCAGGTTGCCGGAACAGCAGAGCTTCTTGGCCTTAGCGATGGCAAAGACTTGCGCCGGGTCTTTGATGAAACCCGTCTTGGTGTCGTACATCGTACTCGAAAGCCCGCGACCTTCCGATGAAACATAGCGGTTCAAGTAGACGGTCACGTCTGCGAAATCTTCGAGGCAGCAGCGTGCTTCGCCTGGAGCATCAGCAGACTCATCTGTGAGCGTACCGGTGCAGCACATGTTTGCGTTGGCGCCTTGGGGAACGCTGCCCCCGGCAGGGACGCAGCAGTTGAATTCGTTCTCGGAGAAAACCTTCTTCAATTTGCCTGCGCCGATGTCGAGCTTATTGTAGCTTGCGGCCGAAATGTATCCTTGAGACGTAGGATCAGTGGAGTCTAGCAGGACATCCGCGATCATCGGTTCTTTGAGAGTATTACGAAGGGGCTTGCCCTGACCTTCTAGGTTACCCTGGAGACCCGCTCCGGCAGAGTTATTGTCATCGACTAAACGCTCGAGGCTGTTGGCTGCGTTCGGGATCGTAACCAGAACCTGCGGGATGCCCACGAGTTCGAAGAGTGAGATCCAGCTGAGGTAGGTTCTTGATTGCGTTTCTGTGAGTGAACGAATTTCGCAGGCGAGTGTTCCGAAGTTATCTGCGGAGCAGGCCATGTTCTCCGACTCATCAAGCACGACTGAGAATTTTTGATCGAAGTACCAGTTCCAGGAGCCAAAGATACTCTTGTCGATGTTCTGTGTGCGGCCTTCGCCCCACTTGTGGCCACCACCATTCTCGGTGGCAAAACTACGCACCCAGTGACCGGTGCAGCACATGCGCTGGTTCATGGTATCGAGGGTATCGTATTGCTGTAGTATGCGATCAATATCCATGCCGTTTGCAGTGAGAGCGCGCTCAGATGGAGCTATCAAGGCAGGGGTCTTGCCGGCTTCTGGAGGATTACATGAGGCGATGTCATGAATCACATTGTTGCGTGGGTTACGGTTTGCTGAGTTAACGGCGATGTCAACACCTGCAATGGCGGTGGACGTCCCATTACAATTCAAGAAGCTCGTATTGGCGTCAAACTGCGTGAAGACTTTCATCGTTTTTCCAACTTCACGGCAGCAGTGATTTTCCTTCAGGTCAAAAGAAGAGTTGAGACTGTTATCAAACAATTTCGCTGGCTCAGGATTGCCACACACGAGCTCTTCTTTCCAGTAGGCCTGTTCGGCGAGGTTGTTAGCGAAGTTGCCCCAGTTTGAGAGGGACTTCATCTTGGTCGCGATGAAGTTACTCGGCGCACACTCCATGTCACTAAAACATGACGAGCCCGGAGCTCGTAGACAGGCGTTACGTTGGTAGCCTTGTGTAATCGCCGCGGTGCCAGCATTGGTGTTGAATATATTCAGGCCGGCATACTCGGTCACATCTAGCATTGATGTCGATTGATTCTGGCGAATGGCTTCGCTCATATAAGTCGCATCGGTGATGTTGTTAGCTGGATTGTGGTGAGCGAACTGGCCACCGACGACCGCAGGACACATGCCTAAGAACTTTGAATTTGTTGGGGCAAGAGTGGTGACTTTTCCGGTGGTACCGACACCAAAAATCCGATCGGCAACTTCTTTGTCTGAAGTTGAGGGCACGCGTGAATGAGCATCGGCAAAGGTCGTTGAACCGGCAACGTCACGACCTGGGAGGCAGAGGCCGTCGACATTGACTGAAGATGTTCCTGTACCTAATTTAAAATGTTCGCGGAGAGTGAAGGCACTGCTTAAGCCCCAGGCAGTAGAGGTCACACTCGCAGCGGCTTTTGTTCCGTAATAATCAAGCGGGCGACCAATAAAGCGTGCGCCTTGACCGAAAGTATCTTTCGTTCCCAACGTTCCGAGTAGGTTTTGAGAGCTCGGTGAACTCGCAAAACGTGCAATAGATGTGTTGAAGCGTGCGGTGCCGTCGACTTGAGCGCAGTAGTTGTTGGGCGAGCAGGCCGCAAAGCCAACGGTATCAGTGCCATTATAAGTCGAAGTGAGAGAGTTGAGGTTGGCTTCGCAGGGGGCGCCCCGTCCGCGATAAACACAACGTCGTGTCTGCCCGTTGGCGCCACCCAAGAGAGATATGAGCGAGCGAGTTTCGACTCCAGATGTTTCGTTGCCTGCAGTATCGAAGATTGGCCAAGGAGTCGTGATGGTAGCGATGTTCTGGCAGGTGTAATCGTAGCCTAGCTGAGCAACGCAATCGTTGTCGTCGCTACAGAAGTGATTCTTCTGGCATTCGGCGCCGTCACTCATGGTGTCATGGGTCACGCTTGAGCCGGAGTTCACCGCGGCGACGGTTTCGCTGACGACAACTTTAAAATTGTTATCGATCGTTTGATCACCGAAGTAACCGTTAACGGCCAAGAGAAGTCGAGTGCCGCTCGCTTTGATTCGTCGCTGGTTACCAATCGAGAACCAGCTTACACCGTCAAATGATCCAATCAGTGAGCCGTAGTCGAAGCCGTACCAGTCCCGCTGGTAGCCGTTAGCGTACATTAAGTGCTGGGCGGCCAAGCGCCGTTGACGTTGCGTTTGCACACTTGCATTTTCTGCATGACTCCAAGCAAGCATGGTCGTAGGAACGAAGCAGCCACGACCAAAGAGAAGATCATCAGCACGGTAGGTGGAAGTGGTGGAGCTTCGAACAGAGTTATAAATATCTGGGACGTAACCGCCGCCACGGGAGGCGAAGGTGCTTGGGAATAGTTTCATGATCGGCGAGTATGGGTCGTTACCACAGTTCGCACAGCTCGCGAAGGCACCGCTATCCACGAATATGTCGTAGTTCACACCTTTTTTTACAGTGATCATGCGAGGAGGTTTTGCTGACGTGCCTTGCTTATCAAACGAGCCGTAGATTTCATTAAAACCGACGTAACTTGAGACGTTGTTAGGCTTGAGCTTATCACCATTGGTGTAGCTGAAGGCGAGGCCTTCTTGGGCCGGGGCACTGGAGCCAGTGTCGTTATCCCAAACCGCACCATTGATGTCGTAATAGCGATAAGGCACGGTCTTACCCGATACGAAGACCACTTGTTGCAGAGGTGGCTCCGGCAAGGGGGGCGGCGGATAAACGCAGCTGTAATCCGTGATCGTCGAGACACCAGCGTTCGTTTGGCTTACTGGTTTCAAATTACAGTTCGTGGTTCCGATCACTCCACAGCCACAAAGTTCATTCACTCGGGTCTGTGCAGCGGTACGGCCCGTCGTGAGTACATCTAGATCCACGGAAGCTGAAGGAGTCACATAGTAAGTGATCTGCACGGTTTGGTTCGTGGTGGGAGCAGGTGAGAAGGTAATACCTTGCCCTACAACTTGCCAGGTACCCACGCCGCTTGCGACTGGGGTGTCACCCACCTTCACGATCGGAAGGTAATTCACAAGATCCGCATAGGCCGGCAAAGCAAAGAAGCCAGAAGTAGAGTGATCGGCCGGGCGTGGGACGGTTGAAGAGCGCCCCTGGACATATGTTTTAGAACAGCGTGCAAGTGCCGTGCTCAGCTTCACGCAAGTGGCGTCAACTTTGTATTTAATGATCAAGGTATCATCAAGTGCGTTACTAGCGAGTGGCTTCGTGATGGTAACGGTTTCAGCTTGAGTGAGGGTTCCATTACCAGTGCTTGGAAAGGAATGGCTGCCCGCAACTGTTGTGCTGTCAAAGCCGGTGAGGCCTTCTTGGTAGAGTAGTTGTTCGCCATAGCGGAATGAATAGATACTGTGTGCATTCAGAAGGCCGTTGGCCCAACGCAAGTTGTTGTCATCGAGGGGAACTGTAAAATTACGATCTGCGCTATTAGAAGAGCTAATGAGAGCTGAAGCATTGGTGACCACTTTCGTGCAGTAGCCGATTTCATCGAACTGGGGGTTCAAACACTGATAAAGATCCTGCATTTCATTCATGCGTTTGCGAGAGGCAAACTCAGGATCGGTGGCATCGTCATCACCAGGGACAGTGGGAATGGTGGTAGGGCACACGTAGAAAAACTGGGGATAGATCTTAAAGCGGGTAGGATTGTTTTGGACTTCTTCCCAAGCCGCGATAAACGAGCCAGTAGAGGTGTCGACGCCGTTTTTCACAGCGCCATCATTCACGCACTGACCTTCTAAGCAACAGTTAAAGCCGATCCCCGCACAGGCCGAGTTCGATGAGCAGGTTTGCCCAGGGGTCGTGCCAGTCGTGCTCAGTTGGATTTTAACTTTGAGAGAAGCGATGTTTACGTCATTCAAAGCACTGCCAGAATCAAAGTGAGCACGCAAACCTTCAGATTGTGGTGAGCTTGTGCAATCGACGCAGATGTCTTGTAAGCTAAATTTGAGTGTAGCTGTTGCGCCAAAAATTTGGTTCTTAGCGTTGATCAAACCGGTTGTGAGGCAATCGGTTTCGTTTCTCGCCAGATCCCCGGGCATCACGATCCAGCTGTAGGCGACTGTCGAAACTGTGCCTGTGGCAGTCACTTGCGTGTTAAGAATTTGGCGACGACGAACGGCCGACAAAACTAAGATCCGCGATGGGTTGGTGTTTTTAAATTCTGCGAGAAGACAGACTTTCGTCTCGGCCGGGAGTGCCTTGATGGTCGTCTGGACTGATTCGCCCCAAATCGTGAATGAATCGACACCCGTGAGAGCGAGGTTCTGTACGTCGAAAGATCTGACCCCGGCCTTGTCGATGAAGTTACGAGTTTCGCCGCTAAATCCTGCGAGCACTTCGGTCGTCGTACTGCCGCCACCAGTGCCTGAAGTTGTGGCCGTGTCGTCTCCGGCGACAAAAGCCGCGCGAGGTGCTTGAGCTTGTGGAACGCAACCGACCGTCAAGGCCAACATGGCCCATAGACTCAAGATGATCGGTAATGTGTTTCGTCCCTTCATGGTACGCACGGTTCTCCCTCTAGTGTTTATCGGCTCATGGGGGTGATAAATTTTAATCCTTTAGACCCCTTAGCAAGATTTTCCCCCTCATCGTACTCTTAAGGAAGTTGGCCTAGCTAACAGGCTGGAATCTTGATCTTCATAGTCTATGGGCCCATTATTAACGCCAACAAAAGAAGTCGGTTAAGACTCAAGTTTAGCGTGGCTTATCCGATGAGTTTGGTCGAATCGGGAACTTCCCGTATGATTAGCTCTAACAGAGAGGCTTTATGAAATTTATAGCGATCATGGTGTTTGCGATGAGCTCATTGTCTGCGTTGGCCCAATCAGTGGGCGCAAGTGATGTTGAGCCGATGCTTAAGCAGATGGAAGAATCGGGACAGATCGATGCGAGGCAGGCCGAACTTACGCGTCAGTACATGAAGAGTATGGACCAAAAAAAATGGGCCGAAATTCAAAAGAAAGCTGAAGACTGCATCAAGCGTAATCCAGCAGCTGCGGAAAAAGCTAAAGAGAGCGGAGAGCTGCAGATGGATGCTTGTAACTAGACGTTAAGTTCATCCAGTAGTGTATAGAGGGCGACTTGCGAGAATCTCAGCTTGAGAGTTTCGCGGTCGCCCCTGAATTCAAACTTCTTTGCAGTCACTCTGCCTTCGGATGCAATCCCCACCCAAACAGTTCCCACTGGTTTCTCGACACTCCCTCCACCAGGGCCAGCAATGCCCGAGAGAGAAATCGCGAGAGAGGTCTTAAGCGCCTGGCGAGCTCCTGCGGCCATCTCGCAGGCGGTTGCTTCACTCACCGCCCCGTGCTGAGCGAGGGTGGTTTCTTTCACATGAAGCAGATTCGTTTTGATGCTGTTGTCATAGCTTACAACAGAGCCCCAGAAAACCTGTGATGACCCGGCCACATTGGTCATGCGGTGTGAACACAGGCCACCGGTACAAGACTCTGCAAATCCAAAAGTGAGTCCACGGGCACGCGCTTTTTTGACGATCAGTTCTTCAAGACTTTCGAATCCTTGGTGCCACACATGAGAGGCCACCGGAGACTGATGAATGATTTTCTGGACGGCTGAAACATTCTTGTCTTCGACCGTGATGCCGATATCAACACCGAGGACGTGGGGCAAAGAACTCACGTTTCCGAACTGCGAGAGTTGATCCCACAGCTCAGGAGCAAGCTCTTGAAAAATTTTCTCTTCGGGCACGCCGCGGGTACGAAAATTAAGCAGCGTGAGTTTTTGGGTGGATCCGATTCGCGGAGCGAATTTAAGCGGAAAAGCTTCGCTGATCATGTCGCGAAATTCTTTCGGGACTCCAGGTGCCGCGAGCAGGTAGCGCTGTTTCTCTTCGTACCAAAGTCCGGGAGCAAACCCGCTAGGGTTATTTAGTGCTTCAAAGTCCGCTGGCAGATAGCCATAGCCATGATTGGGAGCGAGTATCCGCTCAAAGCGGGCGTAGTTTGCTTCAGTGACTGCTCTTGCTTGAGCATTTGCCCGGAGCGTTTTACCGAAAAATACCCCCAGAGAATTTTTGGTGATGTCGTCTGCTGTGGGCCCGAGGCCACCGGAGCAAATGATGCCATCGCAGTGTTGGTAGAGCATGTTTAAGGCGGCCTGAATATCCTGATGCTCGTCCGAGACGGTGAGGGTCATCTGTAGACGAAGATTCCAGGGACGTAAGTACTGGGCCATCCACACTGTATTGGCATCAGTGATTTTGCCTTGTAAAAGCTCGCTCCCAATGATCAGCATCCCGATACGCATAAATCCCCTGTAGTAATTCCTCGGAGTATAGACGGAATCGGTGAAGAGGGCCATAAAGGGGCATGCCTAAGACGCTGAGCTTTACTCTTTCTTTTCAACAAGATGTGGACACCCACGTGCGCAAACTCTTGCCGGAAGTGCGGGAGTACCGAGTCGTCTCAAAAAGTCTCGATGCCCGTGGGGCGCCTCGTGGGCGCGTGCCGCTTTTCCATTACACGGTAGATGCCTTGGTGGGGAAAGACGATGCCTACGCGCAGGTTGAGCCTTTCCAAAAATTTGGCCCACTCAAAACCAAACCGATCATCATCGGCGCCGGCCCGGCGGGGTTATTCTGTGCAGTCATGCTCGCTGAGCACGGCATTCCTTCGATCATCATAGAGCGGGGAGAGTCAGCGGATAAACGCATGCTCAAGATCGCGAAGTTTTGGCGCTACGGTCAGCTCGATTCAAACACCAACGTTTGTTACGGAGAAGGCGGAGCGGGCCTCTACTCAGATGGAAAACTGATCACTCGTGTGAAGTCAGCGCACATTCCTTATGTCATGCATAAGCTGGTTGAGTTTGGTGCACCCGAGGAAGTTTCGTATATTTCCAACCCCCATTTAGGGTCGAACAAAATCCGCCAGATCATCACGCACGTCAGTGGCTGGCTCCAAGCGCGCGGCACAGAAGTTCGTCACAACACACGCGTGAAGTCTTTGCTCTATGAAGGCAAGCAAGTTGTAGGTGTTGAGTTAGAGAACGGTGAAAAACTTTATAGTGACCACATCGTTTTAGCTGCGGGCCATTCAGCGCAAGAAATTTACACGCACTTGATGGAAGCTGGCGTGGAGATGAAGCAAAAAGATTTTGCCGTGGGTGTGCGCATCGAACACTCTCGTCGTCACATCGATAAAATTCAGCATGGACAGTGGTGCGAATCACCGGAACTCGGTGCGGCTCGCTATCGCTTGAGTTGGCATGATCACACGGCGGATGTGGGAGTTTACAGCTTCTGCATGTGCCCCGGTGGTTACGTGCTTTCCTCGGGCACCGAAGAAAATGGTCTTGTCGTGAACGGCATGTCGAACTTTGCGCGTAATTCTCCTTGGTCTAACGCGGCCCTGGTGGTTTCAGTCAAAAGTGCGGAGTTGCCGGAAAAGGATCTACTCGCGGGCATGCGCTACCAGCATTCCATCGAACAGACGGCATTTAAAACATCCCAGAAGCATGCGACGGGCCGAGAGATTCCCGCCATGACGGTCCGGGAATTTTTAAAAGGGAAGGTCGACGGTAAACCGTTGCCTAAAACATCCTGCCCCTCACATATTTTTAAAGCAGATATGGCCGATATTTTCCCAGAAAAGCTTTTGACCCATCTGAAAGAGGGTTTAGCCCAGTTTGAGAAGGCCCTGCCGGGCTTCACCCATGAAGAAGCGCTCCTTATGGCCCCAGAGACCCGAACCTCGTCACCCTTGACCATTGTCCGCGACCGTCAGCTTTATCAGTCCACTTCGCACAAAGGGCTCTACCCCTGTGGAGAAGGGGCGGGCTATGCTGGGGGAATCACGTCGGCGGCGGTGGATGGGGTCCGTGTCGCCTTAGCAATACTCTCACAGGAAAAGCTTTTGCCTCCTGTCGTGCCTTAAGTTATATTGGGCCCGAATCAATCAAAGGAAAATCCCGAATGAAGCTCAAGAATATCGCCGTGGTGGCCCACGTCGACCATGGTAAAACCACGCTCGTCGACGAACTACTCAAACAATCAGGTCTTTTCTCTGCTCATGAGCAGACGACTGAACGCATGATGGACTCAGGCGAACTTGAAAAAGAACGCGGGATTACCATTCGCGCCAAAAACTGTGCCTTCCGTTGGAACGACACCAAGATCAATCTTCTGGATACTCCAGGTCACGCCGATTTCGGTGGTGAAGTGGAACGTTCTTTGATGATGGTTGATGGTGTTCTTTTGTTGGTGGATGCCTCTGAAGGTCCGTTGCCGCAAACACGCTTCGTTTTGACCAAAGCTCTCGAGCGCGGAATCAAGATCGGCGTGTTCATTAACAAAGTCGATCGCCAAGACGAGCGTATCGATGAAGTGCGTGGCGAAGTCGAAGATCTTCTTCTCGAGATCGTGGCACAAATCGATAAGGACGTGGATCTCGATATCCCGTTCTATTACGGCTCAGGTCGTAACGGTTACGCTTCAAAAGACAAAAATCGCCGCGAAGGTGACATGAAGCCTCTCTTGGACTTCTTCACAAGCGAATACTATCCAGAAACGACCTTCGATAAAACAGGCCCTCTGCAGTTGCTCGTAACGAACTTGAGCTACTCGAACTACCTGGGTGCCTTGATGGTCGGTCGTATTCAACGTGGTGTGATCAACAACACGAAGCAGGCCATGTGGGTTGGACGCGAGGGCACTAAGCCTAAGCCTTTCAAAATCACTGGCGTGCAAATCTTCGACGGTCTTGGCATGTCATCAGTAGAATCTGCTGAAGCCGGCGAAATCGTCATCATCTCTGGTTTTGAAACCGGTGACATCGGTGACACCATCACCGATCCGCAGAACCCAGAAGCTTTGCCACGTATCGAAGTTGAACCACCGACGGTATCCGTACAGGTTTCGGTTTCAACATCTCCTATGTCTGGCCGTGAAGGTGAATACCTCACCAGCCGTCGCTTGGAAGAATTCCTCTTGGCCGCTGTTCGTACCAACGTGTCGTTGAAGTTCTCGCCTACCGAAGACCCAAAGGTGTTCATCATGAAAGCTCGTGGTGAGCTTCAGATCGCCGTAGTGTTCGAAGAAATTCGTCGCCAAGGTTTCGAACTCATGATCGCTCGTCCTCAAGTCATCATGCGCGAAGTAGATGGTCAGCTAGAAGAGCCGTACGAGCGCCTTGTTCTCGATGTTCCGAACGAATCTACCGGCGTGATCACCGAGAAACTTGCGGTCCGCAAAGGCATGATGGCGAACATGATGAACTACGGTGATGGCCGTACCCGCATGGAGTTTGAAATTCCATCGCGTGGTTTGATCGGCTACCGCTCAGTCTTCTTGACCGACACTAAAGGCCAAGGCCTGATGTCTTCGTACTTCCTCGGATACCGTGCACACGTTGGGAAGATGCTTGGTCGCACCAACGGTGCCTTGGTATCGGATCGTGCAGGCAAGACAACTCCATACGCTCTCTTCAACTTGCTTGCCTCTGGTAAGCAGTTCGTTAAGCCAACGGAAGAGGTGTACGAAGGAATGGTTGTTGGTGAGCACACTCGCCCGAACGACTTGAACCTCAACGTCTGCCGCGAAAAGCATTTGTCGTCAGTTCGTACCGCCGGTAAGGACGAGAACATCATCCTTCCACCGATCCCAAACCGTACCTTGGAATGGGCCTTGGACTGGATTGATGATGATGAGTGGGTAGAAGTAACCCCAAAAAGCATCCGTATCCGTAAGAAAGAACTGAATTCAAGCAAACGTACCGTCGTCCGCTAAAAAAGCTCAAGTATTGGGTCCTCCTGCCGATAAGTCTGGCAGGAGGCCTTTTATGAAATTCATGTCATTTATGTTCGCTCTGTTCTGCGCCACCGCCGCTCTGGCGAAGTCGGATGCAGGTCTGTTTAATCAGGCCATCCGTGAGGGCATCAAACAAGAAACGAAAAAAGATGGTGTGGTTTATAAAGTGGTTCCGGGCCGTGCGCCTGCTTCAGTAGAAGCCAGTCAGAACGACGTGATTCAGAACGAACAGAAGTCATTGAATAAGGTCGAGAAGCAGTACAAGCAGCTCGGCTCACCAACTTGGTAGTTCGCGCTCGCCCCCAATGAAATCGCGAGAGCAAGAAAGCTCTGAAAATCTGGTGAAGTTTTTCAAAGGCGCAGCTTCTCTCTACGCGATAGCACTTTTTTTGCTTTTCGGTTTTTGCGACGCTTTCTTTTATCCCCAGCACTCAGAAACGTTTTGGACTCTTCGCTTTATCGTTGTGATCTCTATTCTTGTGAGCCGCGAAGTTGTCAAGCGACTAACGAGTCATAGTTTTCGTAGATTGCAGATCGTCTGCACTTTTCCGTTTATCGTTGGCTCCAGTGCGATTCTTTGGATGGTCTTTTGTATCAAGGATCACTCTTCTTCGTATTGGGGTGGTCTGGGGATTATTCTGACGGCCCTCGCGACGGGATTTTCCTTTTCTCGTTTTTTTTATGCTCTCATATCCGCCTACGTCCTTTCGGTTTTTGGAGTTTTTACCATCTGGTATTACGTCGAGACTGGTTACCTACAGATTTTCCTCCAGTTCATTTTCCTCTTTGCTATCTCGGTTTCAGGTTCCATTGGTCGGTGGTTTTACAACCGCCTCGAGCGCGATGAATACTCCTCGAGGCTGATGCTTAATGAAGAACTCATCAGTCGGAATGTGGTCATTGAGCGTAAGACGGAGGAGGCGACGAGGCTTCGTAGTCTGAGTCGCCAGTTCAGCCCGCGTCTCATCGAATGCATAGAGCAGGGACTCGTGGACATCTCGGGACCTCACGAGCAACGAGACATCTGCGTTTTGTTCATCGACATCAAAGACTCGACGAGCAAGGTTCTTACTATGCCCGCAAAAGACACCCAGAAAATAATTACGATGTTCATGGCCGACGTCATGGGGGTCATGAACAAGTACGACATGACCATCGACAAGTTTGTTGGGGACGGAGTGATAGGATTTACAAATGCGCCGCTTAAGCAAGCCGACTATGTCGCGCGAGCGCTTGAGTGTGCCTTTGAGCTAAAGGCACTTCTTCGGATTAAAGCTCAGGCGTATGAAAAACTCTGGGGCAGTCCTTTCGAGTATCGAATTGGTATGGCACACGGACTGGGGTCGGTGGGGTTTTACGGTAGCGAAGAAACGATTAAAACGTACACGGCTCTCGGAATGGTCATCAATCTGGCAAACCGAATGAATGGCAAAGCACCCATCAATTCGATTGTCGTGACCGGAGAAATGAAGGGCGAGATAGCGCAGATGAATCCGGAGTTTGCGAGCAGAATTGCGTGGAAGCTCTTGCCGCCGCAAACCCTGAAGGGGTTTGAGGCGGTCAAAATTGAAATTTGGAGCGT
>JAUKPS010111582.1:0-22179 GCA_032273165.1 Chlorellidium tetrabotrys
AGTTCGTCATCGAGAACTTCATTAATAAAATCGAGATCAACTAGTATGGCCCGTCGCCGCGAGGTCAACGTCTTCAGCCTATCCTTCTTGGATTTGATTTCCGGGGCCCTCGGTGCCGTGATCATTTTGTATGTCGCCGTACCCAAGGCCAATCCTCTGGAGAAAAAGTTAGAAGAAGTCCTGAAGAACACGCAGGCGAAGGATGCCCAGATCGCGGAGATGAAAACGGAGCTGGAGAAGTTGCGCCAGTTGCAACAGAGCGCGCAGCAGATGGTGACGGAGAATGAAGAACTCAAGGCCCAGATCGCCGCGATTCCCACTCCTGAAGAAGCCAAAGATCAGAGTGGTGAAGGGCTTGATGTTGGTTTTAAATTTAAAGGCAAGAACATCGTCTTCATCATCGATACATCTTTGTCGATGCTGACCGAAGATCGCATGGGGCAAGTGAAGGCCGGCCTCAAGATGCTGATCACCTCTATGCCCAATCGCTACACCGTCGACATCGTGCAGTTCCCTAATGGGCGCCGAAGTGCTTACCGTCCGCTCTTTAAGACGCTTAAGCCGCTGAATGCAGAAGCGAAGCTAGATATCTTTGATTTCATCTTCGCCATGAAGCCCCTCGGAGCGACACCTACGCGCGACGTTTTGAATTTTGTGTTTAAGGAGTATGCCAACGTGACGGACATCGTACTGCTTACGGACGGCGAGCCGAGCCTCCACGAGTCTCCACTTAAGGACGATATCTACGATTTACTCAACCATATTCTCAAGCTCAACAAATTAACGAAAATTCAGATCAATACCATCGGAGTGGGGCAGGAAGTTCTCCACGACAAAACGGGTAAACCCTATCAATTCCTCAGAATCCTCGCGGAACAGAATAACGGGTTTTTCGTCGGCTTCTGAGCGTTTTTCTCAAGAATGTCCCGTTCCTGCCCTATGCTAACTCAAGTTGCACAAAATCAGACCCCACGACATGCTTATGATGTCGTAGGAGGCATACATGCGTTTAAGTTTAATGCTTGGTTTGATATTGGCCGGATGTGCCCATGGGCCATCGGTATGGAGTCCGCAAAAAAATGCGGCCACCAAACAAGTGCACGAAGAGGTTTTGGCCCAACTCGAAAGTGAAGGCCGTGTACCGGCCTCTCCCTCCACGGAGTTAGGCGCTCGCTTGAGCGATCTGAACAAAGTGAAGCCGGGCAAGTTTGAAGTGTATGTGTTTCCCAAGTTGTCGAACCAGACACGTAAGTCGTGGGACGGAGAGGACACTTACTTAGGCAAACCACAGGCCTTCGAAGTTTCGGTCATTGCCGAAAATCCCTGCAAGCAATTCATTCAACGCGGCCTCTTCGGGAATCTTAAGCCAGCTCAAGCCTTCGCCGCTTCATTGGCGGAGGGCGATCGTCGCTGCGCGATTCTCGAGTTCACTGACAAACGTTTACGCCAGTTGGATCGTGCACGCTTGAAGCGCGATGATGTGTTGAAGACGCGTCTGTTTATTGATGATGGTTACCAAGTTCACGCCACGGACCGTGTGATTTACAAGACTCCAAGTCAGGTGGACACCGTGCGAATGGTGAATAGCGATGAGACCGCCGGTTTCTCAGGCCTTTCACTTTTTCCTATCGATTTACCCGCGAAGAAATCAACGTTTGTGGTGGGCAGCCCAGCAGCAAGTTTCACCTCACAGCTTGATGGTGTGGCGGTTTATCAAATCCGTCGTCATCACTTGAAAAACTTCTCAGTGCCTCAGTGTCAAGGTGGGGTGGCCACTTATAAAGATGAGTACGGATCCAGCGCGAAAGTCGGTTGGTGCCGTGACCTCCCATGGCCAAGTTTTTCTGAAAACTCACGCTTTATCTCAGTCACCCAGCCTTTGAGCGTGGGAGGTGTACGATGAAAACATTACTCTTCTCACTTCTTGCTGTGTCTCTGTCTTCTTGGGCGCAAGACGTCGGGAATTTTGAGATCTACCAAAACAACTTTAAAGACATCTACAACAAATACCGCGTGGCCCAGCCGAAGCTGACTCCCTGGGCGGGCAGTTTCTTTCCTTACGGTTCAAACGGCACCGCCGTGAAGCTTGATGCCGCTGGAGATGCGAGCAGTGCCGGTAAATCGCCGATGCAGGCCTACGATGCGGTCGGAAATCTCGGAACGCAGGCCCACGATTGGGAAAAAGAAAATCACAGCTGCGATCACTACACCGGATCGAGCAAGACTTCCTGCCAGAGCTGGTGGGGACATTGCAATGGCTGGTCAGCAGCTGCAGTGAAAGAAGCGGAACCGACTCGCCCAGTAAAAGTAGGAGCGCGCACCTTGAGTGTGGCCGATCAAAAAGGCATTTTGACAGAGCTCTGGCTTTCGTCTGGTAGTCTCAATGCGGGTTGGACGGATAAGAGTAAAAAGAACGGTGCATGGGTGCACGATCACAACCGCCCGACAGAGGGCTACCGTAAATTTTGGGACGTGAGTCCTCGTGCCTTCTTGCTGATTTTCTCAAATACCATTGGTGCAGAGAAAACCGGTGTGGTGGTGGATCGCTTTACTGGAGACGAAGTCTGGAACCAACCAGTGGTTGGCTATCGTTTGTTGCCGATTCGCACTGAAGATATCGCAGAAGTGCGTGATGGCAGCCGGACCTATTGGTCGGTGAAAACGCGTATGAAATTCTACTGGGGCAATGACTTGGGCACTCCGGCCGGTCATGTGAGTAAGCCGTTTGATATAACTAAAATGAGTGATGATGAAGAGGTCGAATATTTAGGCCAAGACTATGAAGGTCGCTACTTGGCGTTTCGCCTAAACTTCGATGCGCCAGTGACAGTTTCAGCGGACGGCCTCAAGGTTCTCACCGCCGGCCGCATGGTGGGAGACGGTTTGTGGGAGCACCAAGAAAACTCTCGCGACTACTCGGCCGATGCCCTGAACAGCACACACCCTGATTTTATTTGGCTGCCCACGGACCCGATTCAAGACTACAACGGCTACGGAAATCCATTCATGGATGCCCGTATCGTGAGTAAGATTACGAGTCAGCAAGCGGTGCAACCGAGTCCAGCTCCAGCGGCGCTCAAGCTGATCTTCTCGGCCCGGGCCTTCACAACTCTGACGCCGGATGCGATTAAACTCGCCGTGGCCAAAGTGATTCGTCGTGAAGGTCTGCGCCATGCGATCTACTTAGCAGACATCAAAGTTAATGGGTCACAGGTTGTTGTAGGTGTTCGTTTCTCTGAGAAACCAGATGCAGCTGCTTTGGTGGCGTTGTTTCAGGCAGCAGGAATGACTATCCAGGTGCAGTAGAAATTATTCGTCGACTTCGGTTTTGATAAGTTTGCCGTTGCTTGCGTTCACAATGTAATCAACGGCAGCTTTCTTCTCCACGCCTTCAATATCGTAGACCCATTCACCTTCTTCATTTTCTTCAAAGGTCCATTCCCCTTGGAGAGTCTTGCCGGCTTTCTTCAACGACTCGACCGCAGCTTTCAGCGTGATCAGTTTATTGCCTGGTTCAAACACGTCGCCTTTTTCAGCAGCGCCGCCCGAGGCTTCTTCCAGTTCGCCATCCATGTCGATGCCAATTTCGACAAAAGTTCCGGCTTTAGTTTTGACCTTAATTTCGTCGTCTTTTTGCGAAACAACCTTGCCCTCGGGGACGAGCTTAGTGGCGTCTGGGGACGCGTAGGCAAGAGAGAAAATTTGGAGAATTAGCGACAAAATGACGGCCATGGCCTGCTCCTGGGTTACAACCTCATGATAATAGAATCGGTAATTCTTGTCACCGATAGGGTTGCGTTATGGTAGGCTGGCGCCATGAAAGCATCGAAGCTCATACCATTTATGCTGTTCCTCATGGTCTCTCTGACCGCCGTTGCCAAGGAGAAGAGCATGAACTGGGACGATTTCAATGCCACCGTAGGGATTGACGTTAAAAAATTCACCTCCTCGACGGTTTGCACCGGTGTTCTCATTCGCCCGCAAGTCGTGATCACTGCCGCCCACTGTTTAGTTGGGCTTAAGTCTTCACGGGTGACGACTGCTGAAGCCATGGGCGAGGCCACCTATTGGGTGGATTCAGTACGTTCTGTCATCCATCCTCAATACGACGGCAATGCTCCAGGTTCGAGCGTAGATGTGGGCTTGCTTTTTTTGGCGCAGCCAATCACAGGTGTTCACTACGCGCTTCACGGCAATTTCGACATGACTAATCAGTGCGAGCGCATTGGTTACGGTGGGCGAAAAGGTAAAAACGTCCGTACTTGGCTCACGTCGTTCCCACAAATTTTGCAAGGGACCTCTTTGAGGGTGCAAGATGCTTTGGGAGTGTTGGGTGATTCGGGTGGCCCGGTTTACCAAAATCTTCCGGAAGGCATGCGCCTCATCGGCGTTCACACGGGCCGTGAGTATGGATGGGGTGGCTACTTGAACGACGTCTCTTTCGTGCAACTCCTCACGCCGGAAATTTGGGCGTGGGTACAATCTCAAGCTCATGCGCCGTAACGTTCCGAAGCTTTATTTCTTTAGCTTCTTCACCATGTTTTTTGTCTCCATCCCGGTGTGGGTGCCTTACTTTCAAGGCCATGGTTTCACCATGCAAGATGTCTTCACAGTGCAGGCGATCTTCGCTCTGGCTGTGGCGCTCTTTGAAATCCCCAGTGGTTATTTCTGCGATCTTCATGGCCGGCGCAAGACTCTCATCGCGGGCGGCGTCTTTTATGCCATCGCTTTTACCTGGCTGGCTTTCGCTCATACATTTTTTGAGGTTGTCCTCTTTGAACTGGGAGCTGCTCTGGCCTTCAGCTTGATCTCCGGAGCTGATGTTGCATTGATGTACGAGAGTCTGGATGAAAACTCTGATCGATCGCTCAAGGCGCGCTCGCTGGGTAATATGCAATTTGCCCAACTCATCTCAGAAGCGTCTGGCGCTGTCCTTGGTGGTGTCTTGGCCGCTTACTCCTTGGCCCTCCCTTTTAAGGTTCAGGCCGCTGTGGCGTGGTTTCCTCTTGTGATAGCTCTGACTCTCGTCGAAGGAAACGCCACGAAGATGACGGGCTCTCATCGGGAGAATTTCTCGCGCGTGTTTAAACATCTCTGGACTCATTCGGCCGAGATGCGTCGGAGTTCACTCAACCTCCTAGTGTGGGCGCTCTCGACATTTTTTGCGGTGTGGATGCTGCAGAAGTACTGGGAGCGTGCGGATATTCCCATCGCTTGGTTTGGTGCCCTTTGGGCGGCCGGCAATCTCGCCGCTGCTATTGCGAGTAAAACCGCAGCTCCGTTGCGTGCCAAATGGGGCACTCACGCGACGACACTGTTCGCCTGTGCGCTTCCGGTGGTGGCCTACTTGGGAATGGCCACTCTGACGGGATATACCGGTGTGGCGCTAGGGTTAGGGCTTTACCTCGGTCGAGGTTTTATTCAGGTCATCATGCGTGAAGAGTTCAATCATCATCTGCCCAACGAGTTCAGAGCGACAGCAAACTCCGTTCAGAGCTTCATGTTCAGAATGGTATTTTTTATTCTCGGTCCTGCGCTCGGCTGGTGCATCGATATCTACGGCGTAGATCGGGCCATCGGCTTGGTGGGAATCATCTTTGCCTTGTTCTACCTAGGTCTGCTTCGCCAACCGAAAACTACATAAGAGGCGCGTCAGCGTACTCTACGAAATCCCACACGCTGTTGAGCTGTTCCATGATGTCAGTGATCAGCACACCGTTGAGATGATCATACTCGTGTTGAGAAATGATCGCCTTAAAGCCCTTCACTTCTTCAGAGATGTATTCGCCGTCACGATTCAAATAACTCATGTGCAATCTTTTAAAGCGCTTCACTTTCACACTGCGACCTGGAATCGAGAGACATCCTTCGGTCGAGTCTTGTTTACCCTCAGCTTCGAGGTACTCAACTTTGGGGTTGATGACGACGGTGAGGGGCACGCTTAAACCGCTCTTCATGACAAAGAGGCGCAGGGACTGGTTCACTTGCGGAGCGGCGAGACCAACACCTCCAGCTTTCTTCATGGTGAAAATCATGTCATCAATCAGGTCCTGAACTTCCGGACTGCGAATTTCATCGATGGTGAGTTCGCGCGCGAGTTCACGCAAAGTCGGATGGCCAATTTGGATAATCTCTAAGCGTGTTTGCGCATGAGCAAAAAGAGGGAGAGTCAAAAGGGCGACGCAGAAGAAAAGGTTTTTCATAAACAAAGCCTAGCGACAAAAAACCTTAAAGCCAACGGAACTTCCTTTCGGTTAATTTACCTCTATGAAATTCGAAATTCTCTACAGCTTGCATCATCGCGACATGGATGTTTGTGAGATTAAGCGCTTAGGTCTTCCCTCAGGGAGTCCACCCTCTGAGGTTTACCAATGGTTCGCCGCGAGTAGAGGAAAAATTTGGCCACTGGATTTCAAATCCATGGAACGCGGTGAGGTCGAGCATCGGGAGTTCGTGGAAGGCTCGTTGCGTTTTGATAAGACTCAAGGGCAGTTTACGTTCTTAGGTCAGACATTTTCGCTATCGCCTCAAGCGGCATCGACCACATTACAGCAAAGCATCGCAGAATTTCTTGACCGCAAAACACCCGCGGGTTTTCGCGAGCTGCGTCCGGCCGATATTCATTCTTTTCATTCATGGCTACTTGACCCTGAAGTCATTCGCTATTCTCAGACAAAGTTTCATCACTTCAAGGGGCCGCAAGACGTAACGAATTGGTTTTTTGAAACCCTACGCGACACGAAGGTTTTTCAATGGGGAGTCCTGGACGAAACTGGGCATAAGCTGATTGGTTACACGGGCATCTCAGCTATCAATACAGTCGATCGCAATGGTGAATTCTTTATCTTGATTGGGGACAAGGCCCATTGGCGCCAAGGTGTAGCCACGCGAGTGACTCCACAGATTGTCGATTGGGGATTTGGCAGACTCGGCCTTCATCGCGTCTTTTTGACGGCTTCGAGTGATAATCCGGGTGCATTGAAAGCTTATGAAAAAGCAGGCTTTGTGTTCGAGGGACAGATGCGGGAAGCCTTTTTTCGTGCGGACAAGTTTTCAGACAAGATCATCATGGGGATTTTGAAGCAAACCTAAAAACAATCCGGACCGTGGAGTGCCCACTAAAAAGAGGCACTGGGGCCGTCCCAAGCTACGGATTTTTATCCCAATGTGAGCGTAGGCTATAATGTCGCTATGATAAAATGGTGGCTTAGTTTCATTTTCATTTCGATGGCATCTCATGCTGATCAGAGCACTCTCGTCGCAAGAGCGCGCGATTCGTTGATCGAAAAATCCATTCTTCAGCTCAAGGCTTACTGCAAGGGCACCGCGCTTAAACCGCAAGAAGATTACGTTTACCTTTGCCACCTTCAAGTCAAAGCTGATTGCGGAAACAAAAAAAACCGGGCCTGCGAGGTACTGAAAGAGACGGCTGAGCTAGAGAAGCAGGCCCTCGTAACTGAAAAGAGCGTAGAGATGGTGAGTCCCATTCCGATGTACGGATCAAAGGAATTACCCGTTAAACCTGGGGGCAAAGAAATTGTACTTACGTATAACGTACGTCATGGGTTCATCGCCCCCAATGAGACCGAGATCAAAGACCTGCGCGACCAATTAGAAAAGCTCGAGGCGATGAAACTGAGAATTAATCCGTTTCGAGCCAGTTTAGATTGTGACTCCGATGCTCAGTGCAAACTCTTAGACTACGGTCGTAAAGGTTGCGGTGGGCCTATGGGTACAATCGTCTATTCAACGAAAGGCACCGATCTCGCCCAGGTGAAGGCCGTAGAGGAGTTCACTTCCTTGGATCGGAAGATCCAAGACCAGTGGAGAGGGAAGCTGGGGATAGGAGATTCGTGTGAATACCTAGGTTTGAGTGGTGTCCTTACTTGCAAAAATTCTGTTTGCGAACTCAAGTAAAAAGCTCAAGTATCGGCCTGGCCAGCCGATCAGTCTTACATGAAGCGTATGATCTTTTTTCTCCTCTGCGTCGCCTGTTCGCATCAGACTCCAACGTTGGTGGAGAGACCAGCGTGGGTGGAAGCGATTCGAAGTGGGGATGAGGGGCTGCGGGTCGTCCACGGGAATAAGATCTATTTCCGTCGAATTGCTGGCTCAAAAGAACTCACTAAAGAAAAGTCCTGCGAGCTTGCCGTCATCAAGGCCGAAGAGGATATCAAAAAAGAATATCCACTCTTCCCACGGGTTCCTTTCAATGTAGAAGTTCTCGTTTACGATCGTGAGCATCAGGACTGCGCAGTCACGGCATCCATCGATTCCCAACTAGAAAAGCGCTATGAAGAGATCAAGCTAGAGTATCAATCGGCCGTGCTGCGCAAAGAAGAGCTGGCCGGCAAAGAGCATGTCACAGAAGACGAAGTGACTGAGCTTCTGCAGTTACGTGCTGAGACCGCCACGCGCTACGCTCAAGTGGGTCTCACGAAAGATGAATTCGAACGATTCACCAAAGATAAAGTCTATCTGACCGAGACCGCAGGTGAGTGTCAGCGCGTCTTCCGTGCTCCGGCCTCATCTACCCACGGCACCACTCAGGTCTGTTGGAGTGGGGAGCACGTCGTGGGTTACTGCACTTCACTTGATAACACCTGCTGGAAAAAAACGCCCTAGTCGATTTTGATGATCGCCAGGCGAGTTCTTTTCTTAGGGTCAATCACGGCCGTTTTGGTGGCTGGATCGATGCTTCCAACTAACCCAAAGTCATTATCGTTGATGATCGCAATGTGACTGCTATCCACCATGATCATGCCTTCCACTTTATCAGCGAAGTCATAGCCGACCTTCACCAGATCTAAGAAAAGAGTCTTCTTAGCCACACCCATCTGCTGCGTTTCATTGGGATCGATTTCATAGATGCGGTGAAAACTGTCTGAACCAATCTTGCTATTCTGTTCGAGGACCAGCAGCTTGCCGTTGTGATGGGCCAGGTCGCCAATCTTGTCAGCGTCCATGGACTCAAGAGGGTAGTAGAAACTACGCGTGACACGCTCTTCAAAGGGATCGAACTCTACAATAAGAATGTTCTTCCCATCTGCCGGTAGAGGACTTTGAATGGCGGCATAGATTTTCCCCGCCAGACAGGTCATGCCTTCAAAACCGCGATTCAGTTTCCGAGTGAGCAGTTGTGTCGGAAGAATCTCTTTGACCGAAGCCGGGCGCTTACCTTTCGCGAATGAGCCCTGGGGCACATAACGTGTAATCAGCTGGCCTTGACGATTAAACTTCAGCAGAGACGGGCCGTATTCTTCCGCCAGCCAGATATGCTCGCCAGAAAAACAAATGGCTTCCGGATCGATGCCCATGGGATCAAGCGGTAGGACTTGCATGTCGAGAGTGACCGGGGTTTCATCGGTCTTTTTATTTGGAAGACCCGTCATCGGTTTGCCATCCGGCAGTGTCAGTGGAACAACTTGTAAATAACTCGCAAAATTTTCGTTGCGATTGATCTTGAACTGAGTCAATCGTGGTTGAAACTCCGGTGAGACAAAGGGGCGATTGTTGTTTTTATCGCTGTCAGCATTAGGACCGCGATCGGTGTGAGACCAAAACACATAATCACCATCCGCGTTTTTACCTTCAAAGGTGAGACCCGAAAAGGCTTCGACAGAAACAGTGCCTTCTACTCGGGCCGGAAAATCAAAAAGTTGAATCTTCATAGGTAAACCTGTCGTCGTTTGGTGGCTACAGCTTGCGATCAACACAAGAAGGAATAAAATTTTCATTTGTTAAGCACCGAGAGACGTTTGCTAAAAGTAGCATTCAGTTTTATTTCTTGAGCAGCAATCTCCTGGAAAGACTTGCAATCCATCGGACCCTGGCGATTTTGCGCCTTGTCTCTTAATTCAACATTGGCCTTCTCTAAGTCTTGGCTCAATTGCGTAAGAGCTTTGGCGTCAAGAGATTTGGCCTGTCCCGTTTTGACGAGGTCCACCAAAATGCTCGTGGCTAAAATAGTATCAAGCATAGAAGGCTCGACCGCTGTTACTTCTGCCACGTAGTCGTGAGCTTGCTTTTTCCCAAGGGCCACAGTGGCTGCGCTCCATTTGTAGTGCTTGAGACCGTGGGTGAGTCCACGGAAGTAGTTGAATATTTCAAATGAATTGTTACAGAAGACATCTCCAGCGGATTTGTTGGCCAGCTGTTCGCAGTTGCTAAGAATTTTTGTACGTGCTTCTTTGTTAATTTTGAAACCAAGTTTTTTCACATCGAACTTACTCATGAATTCGAGTGCTTTCTTTTCATCTTTATTCATTCGGTAGGGATGACCGTCGGTCACTTTGGGATCTTCCGTGATTGCTTTACTCAAGATGTCTTTGCTGTACTGGCGGCACTCATTCATATTGGCCCAGCTCGAGACAGCGCTGAAAGAAAGTGCGAAAAGGAGAAGTGTTTTCATTATGCGTGCTCCGAGTGGTGGAAATAGTAGGTATAGTATTTTTCGTCGCGCCGCCAGCCCATCTTTTCGTAGAGGTGCTGAGCACTGGTATTCGTGAGTGCTGTTTGCAAAGAAAGATTGCGGGCGCCGCTGGCTTTAGAGAATTTCACAGATTCTGCAATAAGGGCTTCGCCGATTTTTTTTTGGCGAAACTCCGGCGCAACAAAGAGATCATTAAGAATCCAGGTCGTTGTCATGGCTATGGAAGAGAAGCTCGGGTAGAGCTGGACGAAGCCGGCCAAAGTATCAGGTGTCACAGTGGCGACGAAAATCACAGACTCTTGGTTTTTGATGCGGGCTTCGAGAAACGCTTTTGCAGCATCGAGATCAGAAGGCTGCTTGTAGAATTGGCGATAGCCATCGAAGAGAGCTGCGAGCTGGTCGAGCTCTTTCATCGTAGCGAGATGTAGTTTCATAGCGCGACCCAGTAAAGCGAACCGGCGTCGCGAATCGCTGTCACTTTCCCAACGGGTTGATTGAAGACTTTCTCAGCGTCGCTTATTTCAATGTTCAAACCAAACTTCAGAAGCAGTTGTTTGAAATCGATGTGGGGAGCTTCTTGCTTCATCAACATGACGAGCATGTCGTTGGAACTTAATTTTGATTTGTGATGCGGATAGTTTTTTCGGTAATCCTGCCACTCTGGCATCAGCAAGGAGGCTCGAATAATTTTCTCGTTCCATTCTTCGCTGTGATTGATAGTGCTCAATCCACCTGTCTGGACACCTTTAACTGTTGACGGTGAAAAATCTTTAAAGAGTTTTGCTAGGATCGCGAGATGGAGTGGCTTTAACTGATCAAAACTTTTTTTGCAGTCATGGTCGTGATCGCGGAACTGAAGGGTCACATGTCTTGGAAGGGATTTGTCCACTTGTCTCAAGGCGCGCCAGGAAATCTCACACGATTCGTCTTTCGCGGTGTAAGTGACTTCGAGGTCAGTGTACTGACCATGATTTAGTGACTCAATGTGTTCTGTGACCACAACCGTGGGCTTTTCTTCAGCGTGGCAGGCAATTAAAAATAGACTGAGCAGGGCCCAGAGGTACATGTGTCTTTCCTAGAAGCAGATGCGCTGTGACTTTCTCAGATCATCTGTACTTTTTTTGCTGAGGTTTTGAAAACGCGTGAGATGTTTCTTAAGCTTAGCTTCACTGAGCACATACTCCACTTGGTACATTTTGTTTTCTTCTGACTCAGTCATCAGCGTGGTGTACGCGCAGATCTCGGCTTTGAAGTATTGGTCGGACGTCTTCACGTAGAAATCTGGTTTCTGAGCAAACACGCCAAACAAGTCGTAAGTCAGCTTCGTGCGGTAGTAGGGATCTAAAGATTTCTTATAGTACTCAAAGAGCGACTGTAACGCTTTGGTATTACCCTCTTTAGCTGCTGCTACGAAGGCCACGTAGGTCCCGTAGTGTTCTTTATTAGGTTGCTCAAGTTTGAGGTAGCTTTTGTCGATAATATCAGTGGCTTGCGCCTGAAATGGCAGAGCTATGACAAGATACAAGAATGAAAATAGTTTCATTGGGGAATCTCATGCTAAGAGTTTGGTTACTAGCGTTCATTATAGTGGGCTCGTCGCTAATAGCAACCGGGACCATGGCGCAAACTGCAGCAGAAGAAGATTCTAGCGTCGACGAGGAACTGCCATTCGACGATGGTGGCTTCCAGCGAAGCGATCCGAATTCATGTCCCGATCCAGACAAGGCGGACCGCGAGGCGGTAATCGATTTGTTCAAAAATATTCGTAACCCGTCTGCGACGGTGCCGACCAACGTCGCCGACTTCATCAAGCTCTTGCCAGAGGGCATGCGCAGTAACTTCGCACTCATGACCGAAAGCCGTAGTTTTCAAGAATCGACCTACGAGGATCCTCGTGTGCTTATGAAATCGCAGAGCTCTGGAGTGCTGGCGAGCTTTACCGGCCATGGCCGTGATGATAAGTTGCGCGGTACGGACAAGGTGGAGTTCATCATCTGGAACGGCCCGGAGGCGCGCTACGATTTCTACGAGGTGGGCTTCCCGCAAGAAGATCCATACAAGGATCCTGCAACGCTCACAGCGGCCCAGCGACGGCCCGTAGTGACACAAAATCCGCGATCGTGCTTGAACTGTCACGGCAGCGCCGTCGGTACAGGCGACACCGTAGGTGTGAACGGTGAACTCAAGTATGTCCAAGGGGCGCTGGGTGACAAGGTGCTCGATTCGTCCAACGCGCGCCCGAACTGGGATACCTACAACTTCTGGCAGGGGCAGCTTCCGTTCAACCGGGACACACTCTTCAACGAGTCAGAAGAATCTCGCCGCTATCTGGCGTTACTGAAAAAGATGGAAGGCACGCCGATTCCGGGCGAGGAACGCAATCCACGATTGGAAGCTCTCAACCCGAAAATCACCGCCGCGGAGCTTGAGCGCATTTTGCGAGAAGACGGCGAGTTCCCGATTCCTGACTACAATAGCTCTGACGGCCCGGGCGTTTCTATGTTCGATGAATCGACGGCCTTGAACTACTGTCGGATTGGCCAGAACCTGCGAAAGCTTCCCTTCTATGAAAACGTGAAGTACGCGATTCAAGCTGCTGCCCAAAGCTGTGACATGGCAACGATTATGCCCGCCGAAGCGCGGACTTACGCTGACCAGTACTATAGACGTCAGGGTATTCCAAATTACCAAACCCTCGAGTCCCAGACGGGCGTGCTCCAGCAGAGCGTGGCCGTCGACAAAGCTGCGCGCCAGCGCCAGACTTTCCAGCGCCTCTTCGCCCAAGAGAATCCGCAAATGGCGGAAGCTGAAATTCTCGCCCTCGTCGAAACGGAAGTGAACCGTCGGGGTAGTATGGAAAATAGAGAAGACCCATCCAATGCTCAGCCCATCGCAGCTTTGCGCTACCTCCTGGAACCTCTCGGCGTCCAAGTCGCGAACTGGTCCATGTCCATCGATCCCGGAACCTACAGCTTCGCTGATCTGATGTTCTTCATGCAAGGTCAGGGAGCCTTCGCCAACACCGAAGGCCTGAGCTGTGAAGAATTAGGTAAACGTGCGCAGGCGTCGTTCTTTAGCACGCAGCCAGAGCAGATTCGCCAGACGTACCTCACTAACTGCGAAGAGATGACACTGCCGGTGACTCTCGAAGGATTCTCGGCTTCCATGATCACCATCGCCGCTGCGGAGCTCGAGCAGAAGGCGAAGCCAGTGTTCATGAGCTGCAGCGGCTGCCACTCGTCAGGTGCGGGTGGAGCGCCGCGGATTCCATTTAATGACGTCGAGGCATTGAGTGCGGAAATCAAGTCGACGGGCCGGTTCCCGAATGGTGGTCTCGGCGCTTCCATCATCAACCGTATCAACAAGCCGGAAGGCGCTCGGGGCCACATGCCCATGGGGCCGATGTCACTTACCACGGAACAGAAACAATACGTCCGAGACTTCATCGGTCTCGCGCTCGGTCAGTAAGAGGTTGTTATGAAGTATTTTATGATTCTCTGTTTGCTCACATCTTTCGCATTTGCCAAAACCAAAGCGAGAGGCGTGGCATCATCCCAAACAGTAGAAATTCAGACCTATTCAGGTAAATCCATCGTGTTTGCTTCAGTCTCAAGCGCGGATGAGGATTTAGAAATGCCGGAGAGCGGGGAAGTCGATCGCAAAGCAGAATTGGTTTGCAAAGCACTTGGGTATAAACACGAGCGTGGGAATTACAGCCTCAACCAAATGCATGATCGTCGCAATCGCGGACCCATTCTCACATATCAACTGATGGATGATGGTAGCTTTAAACGGGTCAAGGCCTCAAAGATGTACAGCTTCAAGTCGGTGGTGTGTGAAGCGCCTCTGGAGCCAAAATGCAAAGAATCCCACTTCGATAAAACCGATGTGCGCTTTATTCTTTTTGGACGTGAAGACTGCAAATAAGTGCCAGCAGCCTTTTGTACATGCTAGAGTCACTCTATGGCTTTGACTGTAACCCTTTATCGTTTTCAGATTGAGCTCTCCGACATTCCTCGTGGCATCTACGAGACACTCGACTTTCGCGTGGCCCAGCATCCCTCGGAAGCTTTGCCTTACATGCTCACGCGGGTAATCGCCTATGCGCTCAACACGCAAGAGGGCCTTACCTTCGCTCCCACAGGTTTGCATGATCCTGATGCGGCAGCGATCAGCATCGATTCACCCAATGGTGGTTCAGAATTATTAATTGAAATCGGTAGTCCCAGCGCGCGTAAGCTGCACAAAGCAACAAAGACCGCCCGCCACGTGAAAGTCTACACCTATAAAAACCCAGAAAGTCTGATGACTGAAATCCGCACGGAGAAAGTTCATCGCGCGGAAGAGATCGAAGTCTTCTCACTCGCACCTGCATTTCTCACTCAACTGGGCGAAGTGCTGAAGCGGGATAACCGTTGGGCCATTTTGTTTGATGATGGCACCATCAGTGTGCAAGTGGGCGAGACGTCCATTGCGGGTGAGTTAGGGATGCATCGCCTTTGATCGAAGCCGGAACTGTATCTCCTTGCTCGGCAACAGACCCATGTCTTCCCACCCCCGTCGCCGGTAAAGGTACTCGGCCCTTGTTCCTGCCTCTGTCGATAGTACTATTTCTTGGCACCCGCTAGCGAACATCCAATCTTCAAGAAGCTGCATCAACTGATGTCCAATCCCTTGCCCTTCGTATCGTTGATCGATGAAGAGTGCCCAGACGTCCTTTTGATTTAAGCGGCCACAAGAAAAACCGATCACCGCGCTATCATTCAGGCAAACCCAAGCTTTGCCATCTTCAAACATCGCTTTCTCATAGTCCGGACCGTTGATTTGAATCGTGACGAGGGTGTTTTCTGTGACGTTGTCCCGAATGAACTTCATCTGCGGGATGTCGGCGAGCTGAGCTTCGCGGAATGTGTAAGTTGATAACATGAGAACGAGTTTAGCTCGTGAAAATGAAAACGTCGATTCCTGGATGTCCGGGAATCGACGTTCTTTATAGCTATATCAAAAAACTACTGAACTTGACTCACAAGCGTCTTCAATCGACTAGACAGCGTAGCAAGCACTTCTGACGAACGTAACGTCTCCTCACATTTTTGCGCACTCTGCGTGGCACCACTCGAGACAGCGGAGATGACTTGAGCAATGTTCTGAACACCCATCTTCGATTCGCCGATGACTCGAGACACTTCGTTGGTGGTGGCGGTCTGCTCTTCGATAGCTGCGGCGATGGCTCCCGAGATAGAATTCAGCTTCTCCATGGCCCCGGAGATGCTGCCGATGGCGCCGATGGCAGTCGTCGTGTTTTTCTGGATCGAGCCAATCTTGTTCGTGATATCTTCGGTGGCTTTCGCAGTTTGCTTCGCAAGTTCTTTGACTTCGTTCGCGACCACGGCGAATCCTTTGCCGGCATCTCCCGCTCGTGCGGCTTCGATGGTGGCATTCAAAGCGAGAAGATTGGTCTGCTGCGCAATAGAGCTAATGACTTTGATGACGTTGCCGATTTCATTCGAACTGGTTCCAAGCAGCTGCATAATCTTGTTTGCTTCAACTGCATTGGCCAATGTAGACCGTGACATCTCCGAGGATTCGTTTGACGAGCGGGAGATTTCACGAATCGAAGCCACCATTTCTTCGGTCGAGGCGGCTACCGTCTGAACGCCAGCAGAAAGTTGCTCTGAAGACGTTGCGGCGATGGCTGAGTCCGCTGACGTTTTTTTCGCATTTTCATTAATCATGACGGCACTTTCTTTGAGGGCCTCAGCACTCGTGGCAAGACCATTGGCCGTTTCGCTCAATGTCGCGATCATGTTTCGGAGGGCCGTTGAATCCGTAGCGATCATCACGACTTTCTTGACTCGTCCCGTCTCATCTGCAACGGGAGCGTAGACCGCCTGAAGATAGATTTCTTTACCACTGTTCGTAATTTGCCTGAAGACACCGCTACGGCTTTTACCTTCGTTGAGCTCACGCCAGAGCCTATCGTAATCAGAAGACTCAACATACGATTTATCACAGAGCTGGCGGTGATGTTTTCCTTTGATTTCGCTTTCGTGGTAGCCAAAAAGTTCAAGGAAAATTTTGTTTCCCGATAGCAAGTTCCCTGCCGTATCGAATTCGTTGTAGGCGAATGAGCCATCAATGGCTCGAAGAACGCCACGCATGTTCTGCCGCTCAATCTCGGTCTCAGTTATGTCATAGCGGACGCCGAGATACTTTTTGGGCTTACCATTTTCTCCGAGGATCGGAGCGATGACGGCGTCAACATAATAGGGAGTGCCGTCTTTGGCGCGGTTCTTCACGATTCCCCGGAACATCTTTCCGCGACCAATTGTCGCCCACATTTCCTTGAAAACTTCCTTGGGCATGTCTGGAGAACGTGTCGTGTTGTGCGGTTTTCCCAATAGTTCTTCGCGGCTGTACTTGGAGACCTCGATGAACTTCTCGTTCATCGACATGATGTCACCTTTTAAGTTTGCTTCCGAAACGATACTCGTGAGGTTCATGATGTCCGAGCGGACCTTGAGCTCAGTCTTCACCTCCGTGATATCGGAGGCCAGCTGGATGATCTTAGAAATCTTTCCGCTCTCGTCTCTGACTGGAAAGTAGGAAGACTTGAGCCAGATCTCTTTGTCATTTTTGCCGATGCATTTAAACTCACCTGTTTGAGGCACTCCCTCGGTGAGCTTATTCCAGAACTGTCTCCTCTGAAGATCGTTTGAGGTTTCGTCTTTCATGAAGAGGCTATCTGGCTGTTGCAGTATCGTGTTCAGTTCTTGACCCACGGTACTTAAAAACGTAGGGCTTGCTTTTGTAATGCGACCATCTAGATCGTACTCCGCAATCGCCTGAGATTGGTAAAGTGCTTCCGAGAGTGACTTGAACTCGCCGTTGCTCTCTCGGACCGTAAGTGTTTGTGCGTTCTGTGACATCCTGTCTCCTTGCTAGATGATCAATCATCTTGTTGTTAGCCATTTTCACAAAAGATGACGAATCGCGGGGCACCTATTTTGATGATAAAAATCATGGATTACTAGACGGATAGAGGATTGATTTGATTAGCTATCGACTAAGCTCATGAAACCATAGATTTATTTTTCTTTTGGTTCTCTCTTAATTTTTTAAAACTGATGTAATATCACTAAAAACGTGGCGAAGATGGAAAACGAAAACGCATTTAAGAACATGATAAATCCTGTCGTAGTCAAGAAGACGAGTGCTGTCTTTCATGCGCACCATTCCTCTTTTGATGTAAAAAGATTTCAAAAAATTTCAGCAAAATTGAATGACTTAGAAATGAAGGCAAGAGTCCTTGCTATCACGGAAGGCTTAAGGGCAGAGCTTCCTGCTGACTTTTCAGCGAGTGCTCAAATAATCAGCAGAGTTCTATCAGAGAAGAGTTTGAAGGGCTTTGAGCTGTGGCCTATCTCCGAATACATCTCGCAGTTCGGCACAGATCATTTCGACGAGTCTTTGGAACTCATGTATCAACTGACTCAGCAGTTCACCTCTGAGTTTGCCATCAGGCCTTTCTTAATTAAAGATCCAACCCGTATCTTAAAGAAATTTGAATCCTGGCTCGAAGACGACAACGTTCACATCCGTCGCTGGATTTCAGAAGGCACAAGACCGCTCTTACCCTGGGGAACTAAAATCCCATCTTTCGTAGCGAAGCCGGCCACCATCCACTTACTCGATGCTTTGAAGTACGACGAAGAGCTCTATGTTCGCAAAAGCATCGCCAACCATTTGAACGATGTTTCCAAACACCATCCGGATCTTGTGGTTGAAACCCTCAAGGCCTGGGTGAAGGCTGCCCCCAAGCATCATCAGGATAAAATTCATTGGATCAAGAAGCAGGCCCTGCGCACGTTGATCAAAAAAGGACATCCCAAAGCTTTAGGTTTGATGGGAGTGACAGAGAAGTCAGAGGTCAAAGTCGCGCAGCTCAAGCTCAATAAGGACAAGTTTAAGCTCGGTGAGATATTGGAGTTTGAATTCGTACTTGAATCGACCGGCGCGGAGTCGCAAAAAATGATCGTAGATTATGGCATTGGATTTTTGAAAGCAAACGGTTCAATTTCGACAAAGATGTTCAAACTCAAGACAGTCGAACTCGGCCCGCGAGAGAGGCTTTTAATAAAGAAGCGCCATTCACTTAGGGCCATTACCACGACGACGTTCTATTCAGGTAAACATGAACTCGTACTGCAGGTGAACGGAAAGATCCTCAAGAAAACTGCCTGGCAGTTTAAGGTTTAAAAAATGTATCAAGGAATGTGCATCTGCCAAACCGTAGAATGGAAATTCACGTCTCCAATTCAAAGTGTGACCGCATGTAACTGCACCGCTTGCAGGCGATATGGGGTTTTGTGGGCCTATGGTCATGAAGGCGTTGATGTTAGCCTGACCGGACCAACCAAGTCTTATGTTCGTGGAAGTAAATACCTCGAGTTTGTATTCTGTAGGCAATGCGGTTGTCTGGCCGCTTGGAAATCACTCAGTCTTAATAAAGAAGGAAAGCGGCGAGTCGCCGTAAACGTTCGCTTGATAGATAAACCTGAAATGATAGCGGACCTTCCGGTCGATCACTTTGATGGCCTGAATACTTTTGTAGAGCGGCCGCAGGATCATCGGTGTGTCAAAGACCTGTGGTACTAGCTTATCTCTTCGCCAACAGCTTGATTCGCTCTAAACGTTGAGCTTCATTCGCCTTGAACCATTCATCCTTGCCGAGATGATCATAGGCGAGAGCAAAGTACTTTTGGCTTTCAGGTTGATTATTTAGAGCGAGGTGAAGTTCACCCAGTTCTTCAAAGACGTAGCCATCGTGTTCTTCAGTCTCAATGTCTTTTTGGATTGAGAGTGCCGCAGAGTATTGACCTAATGAGCGGTGTGTTCGAGCGATGCACCACTTAGCGACACGGATTGTTGAAGCCGTCTTCTTGGCCTCTCGAAAAGCGAGCGCTTTTTTGAAGATTTCTAAGGCCTCGGCAAACTGACCTTGATCGTGATAGGTCCAGCCGATGTTGTTGTAGAGCGAACCGAGCCAGTCTCTCGCAGCGGCGTCGGATGAACTTTCGGCCAACTTCACGGCCAGGAGATTCCACTCCATCTGTTTTTTGGGATCAACTTCCGCGATCGCGATCATGTGCAAGGCATCCACAGCAAGATAGTCTTCTTTGGCTTTCATCGCCAATTCTGAGGCTTCCACGAAAAGGGGCAGGGCCGCCGCTTTATTTTTTGAAGAATTCCACACTCGGCCGCGTTCAAGGTGGTAACGGATGGCGGCGAGGGGTGAATGGATTGTGAGGCGTTTCTCAATGTCATTCAAGATTGCATGAGCTTCATCGAACTTGCGTTGCAGCCCAAGGGCCCGCGCGATCTGCGTGAGAATTTGCAGTTCTAAATCGGTATCGTGCACTTCTAAAAGTAGTGCTCGGAACTTAATCTCTGTGCCGACAGCATCACTGAAGTTCCAATGGTCTTTAATGCTGAAAGGTGTGCTCACGGCTGATCCTTAGAAAAGATAGATGTTCCGATTTTATCTCAATTTTCTCGTCGAAATATCACTCATTCTTGTTGCAGTGTTTCTTTTTGGCGATTGACTCATTCTTTACTTGCCTTGCTTTCCTTGAGTGCATCTAATTTCCTTATACATTACTTAAGGTTGAACCCATGAAATTTGCCTTCTCTTTGCTACTTTGTGCTCTTACCTGCGTGACCAAAGCCTCAGAGAAGGCGACGGATTTCATCCCGGAAGCTTCGGGCCTATGTCGATTGGGAGCAACTCTCGTCATCGCCGGTGACGAGGAACCGAAAGCGCTGTGGCTGGCCACGGATAGCGGACGCATGACTCATGTGAAAGTAAGCGGAGCAGCTTGGGACGACATGGAGGGCCTCGCCTCCGTCGACGAGAACTTGTTTTTTGCTTCGACCTCACACAGTAGGACCAAGAAAGGAAAGAGAAAACCCGAGCGCGAACAGCTGATGCTCATGGAACTCAGCGAGAAGAAAATTCGCGCCTTGCATACCTGGTCGCTTCGCGAGCTCGTGCTGACTGAGCTTACGAAATCTTTCGCCTCTCAGCTCGATATGAAAATCGTAGAAGGAGCTTCACCGGACGAAGGTGGGCTCAACATCGAAGGCCTGGCCTATCATGGCGGAAAACTTTATCTGGGCTTACGCTCACCGGTCACCTCCCAGGGCAAGGCACTCATGCTCGTGATCAAGAATGGAAACGAACTCCTGCAAGGTCGGGCCCCTATTTTCGAGCAAACTTTGAGCTTAGAGCTTGCGGGCAAGGGGATTCGTGGCCTGGATAGTACTCCTCAAGGGCTTTTGGTTTTAAGCGGTTCAAGCACCGATGCCACGGAGACCTTCGGGTTAGCTCATTTCGACGTCGCACAACGGACTTTGGGTGATTTTAATATCAAGGGGTTCGAGAATCTGGTCCGTCCAGAGGGGCTTGTTGCTGAGCTCAATGGTGATGTCACAGTTGTGCAAGACTTTGAACAACCTGAGACACAAGCTGTCCTCGTTCGCTTGAATCCTTAGGTCCGGTGACATAAGCTCAGCCTCCGAAACACCCCTTAGGAGGACCTTATGAAATTTATCGTTTTGGCGCTCGTTGCCGCTTTCTCAATGTCAGCGATGGCCACTGAGTTCAACGCAAAACTCGATCGCGTTTTCTGCACCATCAACAACAGTAAGTTGGTTCGCACTCAGTACTTGAATAAAACACGCACTGTGAGCTTCACCGAGAACAAGACCGTCACCTTCGCGGGTGTCGAATCGTTGCTCCCAAAAATTTTGGAAACCGCAGCTGTCACTCCAGCGGACATGGAGCAAGACTACGTCTTCACCATGACTCACGAAGGGAAGACCTACGTGCTTGACGTGAAGGACTCGCCGGAGACCCAAGTTCTTATTCGTTTGATTGCGCAAAGCTGCCGCTAGGATTTTATGAAGTTTGGTGGATTGTCCGAGCAAGAAGTCGCCAAAATTTCTGACATTCTCAATGGAGAAGGGATTCCCTTTTCCATTGAGAGTGATGCGGATATGCAGGAGTTCAATACGACTTCCATGCAAAACAATCTCCGCCATATGACCCCACCCAACATCTCCACCCATGTGTTAGCGATCATCATGGATGACGAAGCCTTTCTCAAAATGTCGGAAGCTGCGAAAGCTAAGCTTTTAGATTTCGGGATCACTGATCAGGCGCCCGAGGACTTTCAGCCTTTTTCAGGAACTACGATTCACGAAGACCTCGTTCATGGTCCAAGGCGCATGATTGGTTTCAATCTGAAGCATCAGCTCGTCGTGGGTTTGATCATGTTAGCGGTGATTTATTTCGTGAAGACGTATCTCTAGTTAGCACGACGCGGCTCAAAGAAATGTAGTCGGGTAAGATTTTCTATCCAATTTTATCAGAAATTTTCTAAGATATTTGAATGAAAATTCCCTTTTATTTTATTTTTTGCTTCCTCTTGCTAGGTTCTGGCCCTGCCTTGGCCCAGAATAATTCGACCAGCAAGGGCTTCTTCGGCTCCATCGCTGCCAAGGGTGGCTTAGGAAGTGCCGGCTCCGACAGTGACACCGTCGAATCCCGCGATCTCTATCGCTATGGCGCTGAACTCACAGTGGGGTATCGCTTAGGTAAGCTCCTCTTCGGTGGCTCAGCGGAATACAATCTCTGGCGACAAAAAACCAAACCGTCTGAGGTCGACGACACCAACATGTCCGGC
>JAUKPS010111693.1:0-22044 GCA_032273165.1 Chlorellidium tetrabotrys
GTTAAAGATGTGATATGATGTGTTCATGGACGAACACTTTTGCTATTACATTTATGCTTACTTGCGGACGGATGGAACTCCCTACTATATAGGCAAAGGCAAAGGACGAAGACTAAACGCTCCGCATAAAAAAAATATTGCGGTTCCAAAAAACAAAAATCAAATAGTGGTAATGGAGTCTTGTTTATCGGAAATTGGCGCATTTGCTTTAGAACGTAGATATATAAAATGGTATGGTAGAAAAGATATTTGTACTGGGATATTAAGAAATTTAACTGATGGTGGTGATGGGCAATCTGGAAGGGTTTTATCGGAAGAGCATAAAGCAAAGATAAAAACCTCAATGATTAAAAATGCTTTTTGGACAGGAAAAAAAATTCCAAAAGACATATGCCAAAAAATGTCAGTTGGCAGAACTGGGATAAAGTTATCAGAAGAACATAAAAATAATATTCGTCAATCAATGCTAGGTAAAATTAAATCGGAAGAAACAAGGTTAAAGTTAAGCCAAGCAAACAAAGGCAAACCAAGTAATCGTAAGGGCATTAAAGTATCCAATGAAACAAAGCAACGAATGGTGGATGCTCATGTAGGTAAAATTTTGGTATGCCCGCATTGTTTAAAAACTGGTGGGCGTTTAATGTATCGGTGGCATTTTGCAAATTGTAAATTTTTAAGGAGTTAGTTATGACACACTATGTTCAGGTTGTTGGGGGCGAAATTAAACAGGTTTGGGATACACCGCCCGCAGAAGGAGTCGGCAACAACGGCTGGCGCAATGCAGTGGAAGTCCGCGCGACTATTACGCCGCACCGCCAAGGCTACACAGCACACCGCTATGACCTCAACACAGACCCGGTGCAGATCATCTGGGACAGCTACGACATCGCCGTAGATGACCGCAAGAACGGCATGAAGGCCAACGCACAGTTCACGTTCCAGCAGGTGGTCAACCAGCAAGCCAGCAACCCCGTAACGTTTGATGCAAGCGCAATTGAAGCCGCCCGTCAGACTATGGTTGCCAAGCAAGCCGCTATTGACGCAGCCACCAGCCACGACGAACTGGACGCACTCCTATGAAGAAAATCCTAATCATGGGGCTTCCCGGCTCTGGCAAAACGTACTTGGCTGGCGCTTTGAAGCGCTACCTTGAGGAAAACTCAACAGTCAAGCATATGCCAGCCTATCGTATGCAAGACCATATTCCCACAAGCTACAAAGCTAGTGTGCAGTGGTTCAATGCCGATGATGTCCGCAAGAGCTTCAATGATTGGGATTTTTCCAACGAGGGCCGCATTCGCCAATCCCTGCGTATGGCTGAGTTTGCGCTCAAGGCCAATACCGACTATGTGATCTGCGACTTTGTGGCCCCGTTGGTGGAGATGCGTAACAACTTCAAGGCCGACTGGACGATCTGGGTGGACACCATTGAGAAGGGCCGCTACGAGGACACCAACAAGGCGTTTGTTCCTCCAGAGGTCTACGACTTCCGTGTCACCGAGCAGGACTGCGAGAAGTGGGCTGAGTTCATCGGCAACCACATTCTTGATGAGCGCCGCCGCCCTACCTTTGACTGGAAGAAGGAAACGGTGCAGATGCTTGGACGCTGGCAACCGTGGCATCCGGGGCATCGTGCTTTGTTTGACCGTGCTATCGCCAAGACAGGCCAAGTGGTCATCCAGATCCGTGACTGCCAAGGCTGGAACGGCTCCAACCCCTTTGCCGCCGAGCAGGTTAAAGACCTTATTCGCCGTGACCTAGACCCTCTGTATCAGGGCCAGTATGAGATCCAGCTTGTTCCTAACGTGGTGAACATCACCTATGGACGAGATGTGGGCTACAAGATCGAACAAGAAGTGTTTGATGCAGCCACTCATGCTATCTCCGCCACAGAGATCAGGAAAAAAATGGGCGTTTAGATGATAGATCCCATAACGGCCTTCGCTACTGCTCAAGCGGCTGTCAAGGGCGTTCAGGCAGCTATCAAGCTAGGTAAGGACATCCACGCCATCACTGGCGAGGCAATGAAGTTCTTTGAGGCCAAGGATGTGGTGCAGAAAGCCGCATCCCAGCCCAAGGGGACGTTTGCCAAGTCTGATACAGCGCAGGCCTTTGAGATCGTCATGCAGGCCAAGATGCTCAATGACGCAGAGAAAGAGCTGAACAATTGGATGGTGATGTCGGGCCACGCTGACTTGTGGCAGCAGCTTTTAATCGAGCGCAACAACATCATCCAAAACCGCAAGAAGCAGGAAATCTTGGATGAGAAGAACGCTGCGGCTAAAAAGAAAGAGCTGGACGAGCTGATTAACTGGCTACTCGGCGGCGCAATTGTTATTTTGGTTTTGGGCCTTGTCTTCTGGTGGCTCACTATGTTGTTGGAGAAACACTGATGCTTACGATCCTGTCTACGCTGATTTCATTCCTCATGGGGGGCCTGCCCAAACTGCTGGATTTTTTCCAAGACCGTGCCGACAAACGCCATGAGCTGGACTTGGCCCGGATGCAGATCGAGCGGGAGCTGGAGCTACGCAAAGCTGGCTTTGAGGCGCAGGAACGGATTGAGCAGATCCATAGTGCCGACTTAGAACTACAAACCAACGCCAAGGCCAATGAGAATTTGGTCAATGCCCAAGTGGCTGAGATGCAGGCCATCTACGAGCATGACGAAAGTTTAAACGAGGGAACCAGCCAGTGGATGAAGAATCTCCGTGCAGGTGTCCGCAGCTTTATTACCCTTGGATTCTTTGGTCTGCTGGTATTCGTTGACATCGGCTTGTTCATCTACGGCTACAACAACGGCGTTCAGTTCCCTGTACTGGCTGAGAAGCTCTGGGATTCCAATACCCAAGCCCTGTTTGCTTCGATTATTGCGTTTCACTTTGGCGGCAGAGCGTTCGGCAAATGAAAATTTCAGACAAAGCGCTGCGGGTAATTAAGCACCATGAAGGTGTTCGGCAGCGTCCGTATCGTTGCCCTGCTCGCCTTTGGACAATTGGTGTAGGCCATGTGCTGTATCCCGAGCAAGGAAAGCTAAAACTGGAAGAGCGTGATGGCTTTGCCCTACGTCCAGAGGATGATAGGGTTTTCCCTATGGAGGAATTAGATGCAATACTTGCAACAGATTTGGCTAGATTTGAGCGTGGGGTCGAGCAGTTCTGTCCTGTCAGCCTTACACAGGGTATGTTTGATGGGCTTGTCAGCTTCTCTTTTAACTTGGGTCTTGGTGGACTCCAGCGTTCTACGCTTCGCCAGAAACTGCTACGCGGGGATAAAGCGGGCGCTGCGGACGAGTTCTTGAAGTATTGCATGGGTGGGGGTAAAATCCTTAAAGGGTTGCAAAACCGACGCATTGATGAACGCGCCCTATTCTTGTCTTAGGATACGCAATGCCATTACAAAAAGTTGCTTTAAAGCCGGGGGTTAATCGGGAAAACACCCGATATACCAACGAGGGCGGCTGGTTCCAGTCGGAGAAAGTGCGTTTCCGCCAAGGCACACCTGAAAAAATTGGTGGCTGGTTAAGAATTTCCTCCGCAACATTCTTGGGTATTTGTCGTTCCATTTGGAATTGGGTGACATTAGCCAATTTAAACCTGCTTGGCATTGGGACGAACGTTAAGTTTTACTTGGAGAATGGTGGTGCATATAACGATGTAACGCCAATCCGCAGCTATGCTACCCTGAGTAATCCGTTTACAACGCAGAATACATCTGCCACTGTTACCGTTGCCCACACTTCCCACGGCGCAATAAACGGGGACTATGTAACGTTCAATAACGTAGCCACAGTTGGCGGTTTAAACCTTAATGGTGAGTTTAAACTTGCATACGTTAATGCCAACTCCTATACCATTACAGCCTCCACAACGGCAACTTCTACTGCTACCGGCGGCGGAACAACGGTTGGCGCGCTATATCAAATCAATGTTGGCTTAGATGCAGAAGTGCCATTGTCAGGATGGGGCGCAGGCGCTTGGGGTGCTGGCGTATGGGGATATGGCGGCACATCTACATCAGCTTTGCGCTTGTGGAGCCAAACCAACTTTGGTCAGAATTTAATTGCCGGATACCGTGGTGGCCCAATGTATTACTGGGATGCAGCCTACGGATTAACCCCAGCCATAATGACCGTAACGATTGCAACGCCAGCAGTTGTTACTTGCACCACATTAAATCTTGCAGATAATTCGCCAGTTATTTTTACCAGCGTGGATTATCCATCTGCATTGCCTACAGGAATAACGCCCGGGACAACTTATTACACCCGGTACAAAACACTTACTACGTTCTGGCTTAGTGCATCGTCTACAGAAGTATTGTTTATTGCAAGCTGCTCGGGGGCAGGAGCTAATACATTAACTGTGTCTACTGTTGTTTCCGGAACATTAGCTGTTGGTATGACGGTGTACTACACATCTGGCGGTGTATCTACGTCTTTGGGTACATTGACGTTTACAGGCACAGGATCTGGCGGAACAGGCACATATACAGTCAGCGCAGGTGCAGTGGTTGCATCTACGTCCATGACAGCAGATACATTAATTGTTACTTCTGGCACTCAATCTGGCACACATTATTTACTGCCAAATTTGATTCCCGTGACATCACTGCCGGGGGCTTCTGATGTTCCAATTATTCAGAACATTGTTTATGTATCTGACGTAAGCCGGTTTACATTTGCATTTGGATGCAATGATATTGGCAGCACAATACAAGATCCAATGCTAATCCGTTGGTCAGACCAAGAATCGGTTACTAATTGGACTCCATCAGTTACCAATCAAGCTGGTAGCGTCCGACTTTCCCACGGAACAAACATTGTTGCCAATATCCAAACCCGCCAAGAGATTGTGGTTTGGACTGATTCTGCGCTTTATTCCCTCCAATATCTTGGCCCCCCATATGTATGGGGAGTACAGTTGCTTGGAGACAACATATCCATTCTTAGTGAAAACGCAGCAGCCCAAGCTTCTGGCGTTATTTACTGGATGGGCATTGATAAGTTCTACAAGTACGATGGACGGGTGCAGACGCTTAATTGCGATCTGCGCAAATTCATTTACCAAGACATTAACTTGGGGCAAAACCAGCAAGTATTTGCCAGCACCAACGAGGGCTTCAACGAAGTGTGGTTCTTCTACTGCACGGCAAATAGCACCGTTGTTAACCGGTATGTTGTTTACAACTACCTTGAGAACACTTGGTACTATGGCTCTATGGGCCGCACCGCATGGCTAGATTCTGGTTTACGGGATTATCCAATTGCAGCCACATACAGCCGCAACATCGTTAACCAAGAATACGGAAACGATGACGGTGAATCAGGCACTCTTGCGCCAATTGATTCGTACATTTCTTCCGCTGAATTTGATATTGGCGATGGAGATCGGTTCTCCTTCATCTGGCGTATGCTGCCAGACTTGACGTTCTCCGGCTCTGATTCTGGATCAAGCCCGCAAGTTACGTACACTTTGTATCCTATGGTTAACTCAGGATCAGGGACTGGTACGCCGGTAGCAGCTAATGTAGATCAGCTTACAGGTTCTTCTTACACCATCACAGAAGGATTTACTGGGCAGGTTTACACGCGAGTGCGTGGACGGCAAATGATTATGAAGATTGGCTGTAACGTCCTTGGTACAGCATGGCAGCTTGGATCTACCCGTATTGACGTAAGACCGGACGGCAGACGATGAGCTACATCATTACGTCTGAAAAGGTTCTTAGCAAGGTCGTTGCTCCTGCTTTGCCTTTAGCTCCACAGGATTACACGGCTCAATACATTGACCAGTTAAACAATGTATTACGTTTGTACTTTAACCGGCTGGATAATTTAACATCACAGTTAACATCTTCTACAGATATACCTCCACAAGTAAACTATACCGTTGCCACATTACCAAGCGCAGCTACTTCAGGTAAAGGTGCAAGATCATTTGTTACTGACGCATTAGCTCCAACATTTGGAGCAACAGTTGTAACTGGTGGCGCGGTAGCTACGCCTGTATATTCCGATGGAACAAATTGGAAAGTTGGATGATATGAATGATGTAATAAAAATGTTGGAATCACAGGGCTACCGCGAAGGTGGCGTTTTGCATTTTGAGGGTGGTGGACGGCCCGGAGATGCTAAAGCGCCTTCTATGCCAACGCAGGAAGAGATAGATAAACAGCAAGCCAAGATGGAAGCGTTTAACAATCTTAGACCTGAATTATTGGCTGAACAAAAAACCCCGCCTACTTGGAATCAGTTATATAACGTATTTAATGAGGGACATATTGCCCGCTACGGCAAGGAAATGAATCGTCCTTGGGATTCTGACCAAGATGCCAAAGCAGCAAAAGCCACGATTGATAAACTATATACAGATAGCGTAGCGGCATGGAATGAAAAGAATGGCGGCAATGCCAAAGTAGATACCCGATATTTAGGTGTACAAGCGCAGCCTAATTCTTACACTCCTGACCCCAAAAACAATGGGATGTTTGGTAGTTTGATGCCAATAATTGGAATGGTGGCATCTTTTGCTTTCCCAGAATTTGCTCCTTTCATACAAGGATTGCAAGGCGCAGACGCTATTTCTCATGGAGATGTACTTGGTGGACTTGCCGGTCTTGCTGGAGTAGGTGGATATACAGATGCAGCCCAAGCTTTGCGGGCGGGTAAAGCAATCCAATCTGGCGATCCATTGGCAATGCTTGGATCTGCCGCTAATATATCTGGTAATGCCGATTTGCAAGATATTGTTAAAGGTGCTGGTGCGCTTAAAGGCGCATCAACAGGAAACTATGGCGGTATATTAAATACTATTGGTGATTACACCGGCAATCAGGACATCAAAGAAATAATGCCTTATTTACAAACAGCAACCAAAGTTGCCAATGTAGCTAAAAATCCCCAATCTGCCATATCAACTTTTCTTGCATCTGGCTCACAGAAACCCGTAGATCTTGCTGCTTTATTCCCCAAAGGGATAGCAACAAATCCTTCCTAATTTTTAAGCAGGTGCATTAAAATTGCCCGAACTGTAAGGACTTAATATGGTCAAGCAAAAATATCGTGGTATTGCCAGTCTTCCCAAGCGTTTTGACGAAGGCGATTACATTGGCGAACCCGGCGGTACTTATCAATACACGGCTGATGATTACAGCAATACACCTGCTGCTTATCAGCATACAGATGATATCTATGCCAATGGCTCTACAACTGAAGGCGTAGACCCATATATTGTTGGAACAGGCAAGCCCGGAGAATCTATTACTGGCGGAGTGCTGCCCACATTTGATACTTCAGGTGGAAGCAATGTTACAGATGCCAATCAGACTGCTGCTGAAACAGCTCGTTTAACTCGTTTAAATGAAGTAAAAGCTGCCGATCCCGATCTTTGGTCACAACTTACCAAACTACCGGGGCAGATGATAGATAAATATCTTGGCGCTCATACCAAAAATGGCGTACTTGATCTAATGGGGATTGGCAAAGATCTATTGGCTCTTGGGGCCGGTGTTGCTGCTTATAAACAAGCGGGCCAGCCAACTCCAAAGACTGGCTACCAAGGGAAGATCCCCAAATACACTGCCGTTCAAAGCAGAGCAAATGACCCCGGTGCAAATTTCCGTGAAGGACAGGGCGGTCAGCAATACTTTACAGGTTTGTCTTTTGCCAAGCAGGATGATCCCGCAGGACTTGCTGCGCTACAAGCAGCAAATACCACAGAGCTTGGTAATGTAAACGCAGCAAACAAAGCCAGAGCAGAAGCTTACACGGCTGCACATCCTGCATATGTGGACAATGATGTAAGCGGAGATAAATTCTTTGGTCGCACTACGGCTACTGACTTAACAAATACTCCAAAAGTATTTACCAATGCTACCGTTCCAAGTGGCACAGGTTCTGATACCCTGCCCGGCGGGACTGGGGTTAGCACTGTAGTTGGTGGTACAGGCACTGATACCGTAAAGGGCGGAGGCGCAACAGATGCTATTACTGAAATTTATCATAAATATCTTGGTAAAGAGCCTGATCCAGAAGGATTAGCTTATTGGAAATCAAAGTTTGGTGATTTTGTTGATACTAATGAATTAAATACATTTCTTGGTACGGCATCAGATTTGTTAAAAAATAATCCCAATAAAATAGATTACAAAGTAGACAAAGAAAGAGCGGATGCTTTATTGGGTAACGAAAATTGGACAACATCCCATAAGGATGCATTAAATCAATTTGGCGGCACAATAAAAGATCTTCTTTCCAGCGGAAAAGAAGACGAAGCCAAAGCTTTGTACAACGAAAAACAAAGACTATATGGCTTTTCGGATGCAGCCATTTCTCCGTTTATTGATAAAGCACAATTTACAGGAAACCAAATTGGTCAGTGGAAAGGCGCTCCAAAAGATGTAGCCGCTCCTGTTAATGATGTATCTATTCCAGAAAAAGATCTTTATAGTGATGAAGGATCTAGCTATCTTCCAAAAGCTGTATTTAATGATGAAGGCATGGTTTCCCAACAAGGGATACAAGCATTAAATCCAAATGCTAAGGCAATGGGGATGGCTGCTGGCGGTACAACCAGCCCTCGTGGCACTTACTTACAAGGACATACAGATGGCATGGCGGATAAAATCCCGGGGACGATTGACGGCATTCAACCTGCTCGCCTCGCTCATGGGGAATTTGTTGTTCCTGCTGATGTTGTTTCCCATCTTGGTAATGGCAATTCTGATGCGGGCGCACAGCAGCTTTACAAAATGATGGATAAGGTTCGCATGGCCCGAACAGGCCGCAAAGAACAAGGCAAACGAATCAACCCAAGCAAATTTATGCCGGGTGGCATCGCAGGCATTAAAGGATACGCCCAAGGCGGCATTCTGCGTTTTGCTGGAGAAGCCGGATCCACTGTTCCTGCTGGTGTAATTGGTCAAGAGCAAGGACTGTCTGATTGGGCTGGTGACTATGTAACCAATATGCTTGGTCAATCACAAGCATTAGTTGAAGATAGACTGGCGCACCCAGAAAAATACACTTACACGGGCCAGTTAAGTGCAGGTGATTCTGCGCTACAACAACAAGCCTATGCAAATGCTGCCAAACTAGCAGTACCAACGTCGATTGCTCAAGCAGCAAATACAGAAGGAGAGTTAGCCAACAGGATGGCTAATCTCGCTTATAACCCAACGACTGTACAAAGCGCATATACCGCTCCGGGAAATCTTGGATATACGGCTAACCAAGCTGCTGCGCAAACAGGAATTGCTGCAACATTAGGTAAAGCTCCAACAATGACTGCTGCTCAAATGGAAGCAGCCAATGCTGGTGAAGCAAAATTAGCCCAAGCACAAGGATACAACGCAGAAAGAGCTGCCGCAGCACAGTTTGCTAAACCGGAAGATATTGCAGCACAGCAAGTAAGCTCTGGCCCAGCATTGACTGCGTTCCAAATGGAAGCAGCTAAGTCTGGCTATGCTCCGGCTTTGGCAAACTATCAAACGTCTGCCCCATCCCAAGTAACAACTCAAGACTTTACTAAGGCTGGTACGGCAGAACAATATATGTCTCCGTATATGCAACAAGTTGTTGAAAACCAACAACGTGAAGCACAACGTCAGGCAGATATTGCGGCTACTACTCGCCATGCTGGCGCTACGCAAGCCGGTGCTTTTGGTGGATCCCGTCAGGCAATTATGGACGCAGAAGCTGCTCGTAATCTTGCCACTCAAAAGGGTGATATTCAAGCACAAGGCTTACAGAATGCTTATAGCCAAGCTCAACAGCAATTTAATGCGCAACAGCAAGCAAACCTTGCTGCACAGCAAGCCAACCAAGGCGCTGGCATTACTGTAGGCGGACAAAATCTTAATGCTTTGTTGTCTACCCAACAACTTGGAACGCAGACTGGATTGCAAGTTGCTCTTGCTAACCTTACCAATGAGCAGCAAGCTTCAGTGCAAAACCAAGCGTCGAAGTTGCAAGCTCAGGGCATGACAGCTCAGCAAGCTTTGCAGGCAGCATTGGCAAATCAATCCGCCAACTTGCAAGCATCCCAAGCCAACCAAGGCATGGCTTACAACACTGCTGCACAAAATGCACAATTGCAACAGCAAACTGCATTGGCAAACCAAGCGGCAGGGAATCAGGCCGGTCAGTTTGGAGCATCTGCACAAAATGCAGCAAGTTTGGCAAATTCCCAAGCGCAAAATCAAATGGCGCAGTACAACGCTGGTTTGTCTCAACAAGCAAACACGCAAAATGCTCAATTGGCACAACAAGCTGCGGCTGCAAACCAAGCTTTGGAAGGTCAGTATGGTTTGACACAAGGGCAACTAAGCCAACAAATGGGGCTGGCAAATCTTGCCAATCAGCAGCAAACCGCTTTAGCAAATCAAGGCGCTACCAATACTGCTGCCCAGTTTGGCGCTGGTCAAAACCTTGCCTCTGCACAGACTGCCGCCCAATATGGTCAAGCAGCAAATGCCCTCAATGCACAGAACGCTCAGTTTGGCGCAGGGTATGGACTCAATGCTCTTCAAGGTGCAGCAGGCGCAGCAGCTACCCAAGGACAACTTGGAACAGCACAAAACCAAGCGGGCCTTGCAAATCTGGCAAGTCAATTGCAGGCAGGAAACCAGCAGCAAGCCACTACTCAAGCCGGTATTGCCGCTCAACAAGCTGCATTTAATGAGCAGAAGATGGATCCGTACAATCAACTCAACTTTGAGAAATCAATGTTGTCTGGTTTACCAATTACATCTACCAGCTATAACCTCCAAAACAATCCATTGACGGCAGCGGCAGGAGCAGCAGGTACAGTCAATACACTTCTTGGTGGAACTAATACAACCACTGGCGCACCAGTAGTAAAGTAAGGAATAACCATGTACAGCACACGCGAAGCAATGGCCTATAGCGGCAAACTGCCGGAGCAACAACAATCCGGCATTACTCCTGATCTTATTGATCTGCTGGCTATGCAGAAAGTTGAAGACGATAAGAAGGCGGCGGCTAGTCAAATGGCCTTGGCAGCAGGACAGCCTATGCCTACCATTGCAGAAAGCTTAAAGCAAAAAGCATTGGCATCTGCTAAACAGGAAATTGCTCAGAAGCTTGGACTGCCCGCTGCGCTTGCACAACAGCAAGCCCCGCAAGGACAGGCTGCTATGCCTCCACAGGCACAAGCTACTCCTCCTGCTCCACAGCAAGCTCCGCAGCAGCCTCCACAAGCTCCGCCCCAAGGCATTGCCGCTGCTCCTTCCAATCTTCCAAAGTCATATGCCCACGGAGGAATACTGCACTATGTTGGCGGTGGTGAAGCGGGTATGCGTGAGCAAGTTGGTGATGTAAACCAATTGGCAGACAGCTCAGACCAAGTGCAACAAGTTATTGATGCTCTTCAAAGCGGAAAGCTGCAAGGCCCAGAACGTCAAGCTGCTATGGAATATTTGCAAAGTATTTCAAACAAGTCGGCAGGTGGTGGTCGTGGATTTGTAAACCCCGGGATGGAAACCCCGCCAAAACAAGTGGCAAGCCAAGCATTGGATCGGTTTAATTCGCCGCAAAACCTTGCTTACTCCACGGCACAAGATCGTGTTGTTCTTTCTCCTGAAGAACAGGGGTTGCAATCTGGCATCATAAAAGGACTGCGATCTAGCCTTGATCTTAATCCTTCCCAAGCCAGAACAAGCGAAGAAGATTACTTTAAGAATGCTACGCAAAAGCATTTTCAACAAGCCCAAGAAGCCAAACAACAAGGCCTTGCTGCGCTGCAAGATTTATATGCTAGGGATCAAGCTGGTCGCCCAAGCCAGTTTTGGCAAACCATTAATGCTATTGGCGCTAAAGGCCCGAACGTTATGCCCGGTCAATGGGGTGCTGGCGTAGCTGAAAAAGTGCAAGGCCAGAATGAAGCTTATAGCGCTTTGGATATTGCACGGCAGAAAAACATTAATGATCTGAACAATGCAATGAATGAGGCGCTTGCCAAGAACGATGTAGATATTTACAACGCTGGCAGGAATGAGTTTGTACGCACAGCCAAACAGCTTGGTGATAGCACACAGCAGGCTGTATCCTACATTGACGCTATGGTTCGATTTAAAACTTCTGATGCGGATCGCATGGCGCGAATTGCTTCTGAGGAAAAATTGCGTGGTGACGCTCTTTCTCAAGCTAAAGATTTGGCTTCACAAAAACGTATGCTTGAAGCTACTGCTGCGGCGGATAAAGCGGCTATGAATGATGATGAAGTAAAAGCATATCTTGCTAAGGTTAAATCTGGAATGATGTTACCGGCTGAACAACAAGCTGCCGAAGCAAGAATTGAGAAAATTAAACAAGCTTATCAAGAACGATACTTGCGGGCTATTGGAGTAACACCTCCTCAAACGTCATCAAGTAATGCGGCTCCCGGATCAAAAGAAAATCCAATTAAATTAACGTAGGATTTAATATGCCAGTCTACGAATACCAAGGTCTTCACTATGATCTTGAGACTACCGATCCGGCTGAAGCAAAAGCAAAAATATTAAATCACCTTGGTGTACAAACGGAAGCTAAAGCAGCGCCGTTTTCTTTTAGTGATTTAGCTTTGCAAGGGGCGCAAAGTGTAGTTGGTGCAGCCAAGTCTACCCTTGAGGGGTTTGGTGCTGGCAATGCTCCTGCGCAATATCTGGAAGGCGTAACAAAAGACATTGGGTCTTACATATCTCCTGAGCGCAAAGCTGAAATACAGCGCCGTGCGGCCTTGGAAAAACAAGCTGCTGCATCTGGCAAAACATTGGAAGAATTGTCTGCTTCATTGGGTGCAGTTACAGAAGCGCCCGCTACTTCCATTGTGCAAGGCATTGGATCTTCTATACCTACTGTTGCCCTCGGCCTTGGTGTAGGTGCATTGGGTGCTGCTGTGGGCGCGCCGGTTGCAATTGCGGCTGCTGTTGGAATAGGCACAAAGTTCTTAATAGGTGCTTTACAAGGTGCTGGTGAAGTTAAGGGCGATATCTACAGTAACGTTAAAGCCGGTTTAGAGGCCAAAGGCGTTAAGCCAGAAGAGGCGGATAAACAAGCCAAAGCTGCTCAAGATTACCTTGGGGAAAACTTTGGCAATATTGCTGCTGCTACTGGTATTGGTGCATTAGCTGGTGGCACTGGCGTTGAATCCAAATTAATGGATATGTTTGGCAAACCTATTGCCAAAAAAGTTGCAGAGAAGGCGGTAGAAAAAGCTGCCCCGGGATTTGCTCGTCGTACTACTACAGAGTTTGCCAAAGAAGCCAGCACTGAAGGTTTGCAAGCAGGACAAGGGCAGTATGCACAGAACGTAGCAATGACCCGTGCCGGAATGGAAACACCAGAAATGCAGGGCGTATTGGGTGCGGCTGCGCGTGATGCATTGATCGGCGGACTAACGGGTTCAGCGGTATCTGTAGCTAGTGGCAAACCAAAAGAAGCTCCTAAAGTTGACAATTTAAATAAACCAGCAGGCACTAAAGCAGGGCAAGAGGCATTGGATATTCTTAATGCACCTCTGTCGGAAACGCCTCCTGCTCCTCCTCCTGTACAAGAAAGGGAAGTAAATGTCCAACCCCCTATCAATACCGCAGTTGGAACAAGCGATGCAGTGGTTAGAGAACCCGGAGCCGAACCCGCCGCAGGAGCTGTCACACCTGACAGAGCCGGAGTGGAAGGAAATATGCCTGCTCCTGTACCACCTGTACCTAGAGCGGAAGAACAACCCGCTGCATTAAAGTACGAAAATCCTGACATTCAAAATGTCTACGATGCTTACGCTAACTACAAAGGAAAAACTTCGCGGGGAAGTCCTGAGCTTGCTGAATTTAAAATTAGTCGGCTAACTGATTTAGCCAATACACAAAATCAACCAATTAATGTTTGGCTTCATCAAGGGGAGATTGTTCCTCTTGTTGCAGGCGTTGAAAAGCCAAAGTATGCACGGCTAATTGGAACCATTAATCCAACAGTTGAGGCTGCACCTGAAGCTCCCGCTGCGCCTGCGGAGCCTACTCCTCCACAAGCCCCTGCTGCACCCAAAGTTTCCGGCATAGGCGATTACAGCGTTGGTTTGCCTGCCGAGCTAAACGATACATTTGAGCGTCTGCAAAACCGTAATCGTGCAAGTCAGCAGTCAATTGCACAGATGAAAAATGTTTCCAGCAAGACGGACTATGACCGGCTATCTGTAGATCCCAACTTTGGATCTGGTGCGCCTGTTGTTATTAGTGACTTCAAACTTCCTGATACTCATTTGGGAAACACAGATGTGGCTACTGCCGTAGATGGGCGTAAGATTCCTGTCCAGTACGCTGTTGTTAGTGCAGAAAACTTGTTGCCGTCGCATACGTCTGATGGACAAGTTAACAAACAATATGCAGACACAAGCATACCGGCAATCCGTCCTGTCGCTGGCAATGGGCGTGTAGCAGGACTGCAAGAGGGCTACATGAAAGATAGCCCTTCTATCACAGACTATGCCACCAAAATGATTGGGGACACACGGCACGGCATTGATCCTGAGGCAATCAAGAACACACCTAATCCTATTCTTGTTCGCTTGATGCCAAAGGAAAATATTACCAAAGACATTGGTGATGTATCCAATGTTCCTGTAAGTATGCCATTGAGCCCGCTGGAAAGGGCTAAGAATGACGCTAACCGTCTTGACCTAAACAATATTGAGTTTGAAGAAACAAAAGATGGCGCATTAAATTTAAGCAAAAAATCGGCAAGCCAATTCATTCAAAGTATGCCGGAGAACGAGCGCAACGAGCTAGTCAATAACAAAACTGGCGAACCAAATGCGGCATCAATTGATCGTTTGCGTAACGCAATCTTTCTGAAGACTTACGGCAGCGATACGCTAGGTGAGTTGTACACGGAATCTTTTGATCCAGAAGCAAAGTTAATTCTTGCTGCTATGCAGATAGCCGCTCCAAATATGTCACGCCTTGAGGGACAAGGCATGTACGACATTCGTAACAATGTTGTTCAAGCAGCAGAACTAGCAGTTAACGCTAGGAAGAATGGCATTCCATTAAAAGAAATTGCAAGCCAAACAGACATTACCAGCGACCCCACTACCAGTGCGGTACTGCAAATGTTTGCAGACAACAGCAGATCTGGAAAGCGAATGGGCAGCTTGCTCAATCAATTTGCTAATACAGCATACGAGCAAAACGTTGAGGATATGTTTGGGACTAAGCCGGAAAGGCCGTTAAGCGAAGTGGCGGAATCATTGAAGCCACAGGAAGAAGAATATATGCTTCGGGAGGCTACTCCTGAGCAAATGAATAGCGCCGACATCCATGCCAAAGAAGTTGGTGGCGATGTGGTTTACCAGAAAGGCGATATTGCTTTAGTCCGTGGATTTAGCGTTCTGTCTGGTCAGCCAATTTACTCTGTTGCCAAGGGCGATATGCGCTCACGGACTGACATTGAAAGCTACACCGGAAAACTTGTTACTGACAAAGAGAAGCAAGAGCTTATTGCAGAAAAGAACAAGATTGAAGAAGAGGACGCAAAGAAGCATAAGGAAAATCCGTTTATCAAGTTTGATAAAAATGGATTGTCTTTCTCCAAAGGCGTTCCCACGCAAGTTGGAAAAGTGTTGGCTGGCTGGAAAGGCTTGCTGAAGCTTGCGCCAAACATCCACATTACTACTGTTGAAGATGCCCGCAATAACCGGAACAACTATACCGGCGAACATCGTGTCATTGGATCTGTAGGATTGGATTACAAAGAAAGAGGCGTGATGCGTCAATTGCCTAGCGGCGATTACTATGTTGCATTTACCAAATCATCCAGCATTACAAAGATGTTGGAAACACTTGCCCACGAGCTTGGTCACGTTCACCAAAAGGAAGTCTTTGACAAAGCTAGTCCTGAAGTTAAAAAGGAAATCACATCAGAGTACCAAAAGTGGTTGCAAACTATGGGCGACAAAACGGCAAGGGAGCTTGTTAATTCCTTGCGCGCTAAGACAACTGCCAAGACAACCAAAGTACCAGATGATTTAACCGCCAAACAGCTAACGTCTTATTGGAAAAGCTTTAGTGAATGGTATGCAGACCAAACATCTAAGTGGGCAACTACGTCTGAAAAGCCTGTTGGTGTTGTAGAGAAATACTTTAAGCGATTGGGTGAGGCGCTGCGCTCTTTCTACGGCAAGGTGCGTAACTCTGGCTATCTGCCAAATGAAACGTTTAAGAAGTATTTAGATACAGTTACTAAAGAGGATATTGCAGAGCATCCGATTGTCAGCAAACCTGAAGATCAGATGGCGCTCTTTATGAAAAGTGAAGTTGAAGAGCCGAAGAAAGTAGAAACAGCTACTACCACAAAAGGGCAGGAAGCTTTGGATATTACTGGCGCTCTTGGTCGCGTTACCAAAGACCCCGATCCCAGCTACGTTAAGAAGGTTACTGAAGCATGGAATAACGCTAAGGACAATCCCAAAGCTACAGTGCAAGATGCCAAGGCTGCTGTTGTTAATTGGAATGACAGGGTGCAAACATGGGCCTTCTCCAGCGATGCCGCCATTAACAATTCGATTCGCCGGGAGATACAAGAATCCGGTAAGAGCAATGAGGAAATGATTGGTACGCTATTAAGCATTAGCCAAAGCCAAGTTGTTCACGGCGATGCAATGGCAAATGGATTTTTGTCTTATGGAAATTTAAAGTACGATAAAGATTTGTACAAATATGAAATTGTGGAAGACAAAGCAAATCTTCCAGAGCTGGCAAAGCAAATTGGCGAGATTAAAGATAAGTATGGGCTTACATTGGCCCAAGCAGAGCTTATTGGTCATACTGCTTTTGAAGCCAAGCGGTTGAAATCCCTTTTGGAATTCAATAACAAGGTGGCAGAAGAAGTCCGCACTATGCGGGCAGAGGCCGACAAACTGGCTGCTTCCGGAAAAGCTGTTGCAGCAAATGCTTTGCGGGAAAAAGCAAGCCGCCGCGCAAAGGATGACAAATTCATCCACATGACCAGTGCTGAGATTGAAGCTGGCAATCGTTTGTTCAGTGTTATCCCAGAGTTAAAAGGCGTTGTAGAAACATGGAATGATATGCGTAAGAACGCATCTAAAGTCCTTGTTGATAGCGGCTTATGGAACGAAGAAGAAGCTGATTTCCTATTGAGCAATGCTGACTATGTTCCGTTCTTTCGCGAAGAACAATTGGAGCAAGGCAAAGGCCCGAAAGAATACATCCGTGGCTTGATGGTTGAAGCGCAAGAAAAGAAGTTGAAGGGATCTAATAAACCCGTCAATGATATCTTTGACAACATGAGCCGTTGGTTGCAGTATTCCGTTAACCGCGCCGTCCGCAATAAATCTGCTTTGTCATTGATTGATGCGGCAAGTGAGTTTGGACAAGCACGACAAGTGGAAAGCCGTGCGGGCAACTCAAACGTAGTGCGTGTATGGAGGAATGGCAAAGAAGAATTCCATGAGATGTCAGACCCCATGTTTGTCGAGGCATTTACTGGCTTGGAATCTATTGCCATCCCAAGCTGGAAAACAGCAATGCAAGTTGCAAACACGCTGCGCCAATCTATTGTTTTAAATCCAATCTTTTCCGCTGCTCAAGTTCCGCAAGATGCTTTTGCAGCCATGTTCACATCGGGATTAAAGCCGCAATATGCTTTGCAAATTCCTGTTAGGGCGGTAAAAGAATTCCTTTTTACCCTTGCTCACAAAAGCGCAACTAACAATGAATTGAAGAAGTATGGTGTTGTTGGTGTGCGTGACTTTACTTCCCAAATGGCGCGGCTAGATGCCCAAACATTTGCTGGATTAAAAGGCGATCCTACGTTGTGGGGCAAGGTTAAGAGCAGCTTAGAACACGTTGCTATGGCTTCAGACAATGCCGTTCGTCAAGCCACTTATGAGGCTGCAATGAAGCAGGGGCTAAGTAAAGCAGAAGCTTTGGAAAAGTCTTTTGAGATTTGGAATATCCGTCGCAAGGGTACAAGCAAGACATTGGCAATGTCTAGTCAATTGATACCATTCTTCAGCGCATATTTAACTGCCCAGAACGTTGCCATTAAAACCATTAGCGGAGTTGGAACTTCCCCCACAGAACGCATGGCTGCTCTTGGTGTATTGGCTAGTACAACGGCATCCGTGATGACACTATCCCTGCTGTACTCTGTGGCGGTTGGCGACGATGATGGCTATAACAAGAAGTCAGCAGCAGTCCGTGATCGTATGTTTGTTATTCCGGGGACTAATGGCCTTGGCATCCCGTTGCGTTCAGATATCTTTTCTATTCCCAAGATATTGGGTGAGCATATGTATCTGCTGATGACCAACAAAGGTTTTGAAGATGGGCGCAAGTTCCGCGATTCCATGACAAACGCTTTGATGAATTCAATCACCAGTCCTACCGTTGTCCCGCAGCTAATAAAGCCGGTTGTAGAAATAACTGCAAACCATAATTTCTTCCAAAACCGCCCATTGATTGGCGAGTACCAAAAGCGCATGGAAAAGGAACGTCAGTTTAATGATTCCACATCTGAAATTGCAAAGCTGCTTGGTAAAACTGGCTATGTTTCTCCCATTAATGCAGACCATTTAATCCGTGGATGGTTTGGATCCGTTGGTGGATTGGCAATTTACATGACCAATCCTTTGCTGCATAGCGATCCCAATGTAACCAAGCCAACTATGTCCACGCATGAGATGCTGGCAGAATTGCCCGGGACTAGCGCCTTCATGTCGAAGGAAAAAGAATCAGGATTGAAAAACGACTTCTACGTCCTCAGGGATGAAGTAGCAAAAGTAGCAAACACTTTGGCTGATTTGCGTCAGCGCAACCCAGAGAAGATTCCGGAATATGCCCAGCGCGAAGGCGTTCGGGAAAAAGCCGGTATGTCTGCTGGCATACAAGCGCTAAATAAACAGATTGCCGATATGGACAAAATGATTAGCAGAACCAGCAACCTGCCGGATAGTCAAATGAGTCCAGATCAAAAATCTGAACGCATTAAACAAATCCGGGAGGCCCAAGAACAACTACTAAAAAATGTCAATGTAACAAAGTTACGCGAAATGGCAAAAATTTAGTATGTAAATCAATGACTTACATTCGTTATCAAAATGGCTGTCAACGTTGACAGTCATTTCTTTAACTGTTTTTGCAGCATTGCCACCTGCTTTTTGAGCTGAACGTTCTCCGATTGGAACGTATCGCGGCTACGCTTTACGGCATCCAATTCAATCTTTGCTACCCGCAACTCCTCGCGCAGCTCATCAATGGTCTGTTGCGCCAGATCCTTTTCCTCTGGCGTAGCATCCAGCGCAGCAACGGCTAAGCGGTCTGTAAGCTTTTGGTTTTCCTGTACAAGACTTTGTACCATTTCGTTCTTGGACAAATCAACTTCAGGCTCATCTTTTTGTTTGCTTTTTGGTTCTTCTTTGGGTTCGCTCTTGGGTTTATCCTTTGGCTTTTCTTCTTTGGGCGGTTTTGTTCCATCAATTTCTGCGCGAAGATTGGAAACAAACGTATTGCTAACCCGCACCTTCCTTGCAATTTCGCGATCAGACATTTCCGCCCACTCAAAATCTTCCAAGTAAATCAGCACTTGCTTTCGTTTGGTGGCAGGAGAACGGTTTAAGCCGTGGGTGGTGTTAGCCATGCCGCTTAGGTCGATGGCATCGCGCAATGTGCCTTTAATCACCTCGCAATTAATGCTGGCCTTGCCAAGCTTTATATGGGCCAATACTCGGTGGAATCCATCGGCAAGGTAATAGTCCAAACCATCGGACACAACGGTAATGGGAGGCAGTGTCTCCCCATTCTTAATCTGTTCGGCTAGGTGGTCGATGTGATCCTGATCGTTCTTGTCGCGGGACTGTGTGCCTCCGTCAAGGCGAATGGTTTGAATGTTTAAGATGGTCATGGTTTCTTCCTTTGGTTAATTCGTTTATCAATACTTTGCCGGAGCAGTTCGCGTAGCCAATTCGGCCCGCCTAGTCGCTTGTACTCGTCACGCTGGGATGGCGTTAATCGAATGCCGACACGGGTAGGTTGGCCTGTTATTTCGGATTTTGGTCGGGGCATGGGCAGTCTTCTGGTATGGGTACTTTGACAAATACAGGAACGTATCTGCCTCCTTTGGTGTTTTGTGTCCAGCGATCTACATATACATCTGGCATAAGTATTGCGGCCTTCTTTGCTGACTCAGGGGAGATCCCAATAAATGCAGCCAACTGTCGTGCCGTTAATCCTTCTTCGTACTGGGATAGCACGGGGCGGATTCTTTCTTGTGCTGACCTCATCATTCGACTACTTCTTCAATTGCATCCAACATATCGTGAACGTATTTGATAGCCATGATCCCGACTTCCATTGCTTTCATTGGCTGCTGGGCCAACATAAATTGGTGGACTTCTTTGAGTGCTTTTTCAGCTTTCATGCACGGCAGGGCGTAGTCTTTGATTTCTTCAATCTTCATTTGGTTTCCTTTTGATAATTCCACGGGGCTAACAGTTTACGCAATTCCTGTACGGATTCGGCTGTGTGTTTAAGATATAGCTGGAGTTGTTCAATCTGTTCCTGCTGGTCTTGCATTTTTATGTAAGAGTCCTTGGCAAACTTAGCCAAGTTTTCATTGCTCCATGAAGCAAAGTTTGGTATATCTGTCATTGGCGCGTTTCCTTGTTGTCCATGTTTTGTAAAACCACTTCTGCTTCTTCATCAGTTAGTAGGACGGCTTCTTCTTCAAGCTTGCCTGTATCCACCAGCTCCCTGATGTATGCAATTATTTCGTCCAGCTCCTCTTGGGTTCCATCAAACCCATCAAAGCATCCTTCTGCGAATTCAATCTCAATCTTCTTTGTCATTACCAACCTCCCCGCTCAAGTCGAAACATATTGCGCCACCGTGCTTTGAGGATTTCCCAAATACTTTGCTGCTCCAGCATTTCAATTCGCCGCACTAGTCGCTCCCGCTCCAGTAACAGTTCGCTGTTGTGCATGGACAGTAACGCCCATGCTTTCTCAATGTCTTCTTGTTTCATTTTGTTTCCTTTTCCTGCGCTTTGCTTACCATGCCGTACGCATCAAGCATCCTAATCACAAGGATAGTCCTACCCTCGCTGTCATCGTAAATGGCTTCGTGCATACACTTGGATTTCACAAACTCAAAAAACTCTTCGTACGTCATGTGTTTACCTCTGGCCCATAGGGTTTGTTTAAGTTAAATGGAAATATCTGCTCCACGGTTTTGAACGTGAACGTGTAGTCCTCGGCAACAAGCTCCAAGTACTTAACGCCTGCATCTACGCCCCTACCCCAAGTCAACGCGGGCCACCACGGGTCTGTGTTCCATACTCCACCTACGTTAGCCACTTTTACCTCATCAGGTCGCATTGTTCTTCTCCATGAGCTTGGCTTCCACTAAATGCCCAAATGCAACCGCCATCTCAGGTGCAGTTTTCATTGGTTGTGCGGCTTGCACTAACAAATTTATGTAATCCTCATCCGTCAGCCCCACCCAAGGCTTGGGCAGGTTGTATTCGGCGTTGACGTAAACCATTTTGTCGGGGTTGGTGGGGTGCGGTTTAAGTGGCATTATTCTTCTCCTTGAGCTTGGCTTCTATGGCTCTGATGTAGTCTGCTGGCGTAGCCTCACGGGGCCACACAGCCTTTAAAAAATTATTTACTTCCTCATCCGTCAGCCCCACCCAAGGTTTTTTGAGCAGTGCTTCTGCTTCGGCTGTCTTGCTGCGTTCGCAATACAGATCAACGCTGTGGTCTTTACCTAGTGCGACCGTAGCCACAACCATGTCGTGTCCCCACTCCGTCCGTGTCGGTGTGTCGTGCCAGTTTAGTTTCATGTGTTCTTCTCCTTGAGTTTGGCTTCAATGGTTTCCATGCATTTCCACTCCCATCCGCTTACACCCCAAAAATCTTTTTCGTAGCGCATGATTTCTTTGCGCTCTTGCTCAGTCAGCCCCACCCAAGGGCGCTGTGGTGGGACGGTGTAAACGGGGCTCCATTCAGTTTTGTTAGCGCTTTTAGGAAT
>JAUKPS010111804.1:381-21968 GCA_032273165.1 Chlorellidium tetrabotrys
CTGATGACATAGCAACCGTAGTAATTGGTGAGGGCGTAGTCGCTCACACCGCTGACAACCGGAGTAAACGTGCGCAGCACCTCCGCCGGCGAGGTACCGAAAAGGTTATAGGACGAACTGCCACCGGTGCACGAGAGCTGTCCCGCTGCTGTCAGCGCGCAGGTCGAGCGGTAGAAACTCTTGAGCTGCACCAACGATTGAGAGAACACCGCTTCGAAGGTGTTCGCGTAACCACCGCTCGAGCCACGGAAGAGCGTCCCTGTGTAGTCTTCACCGCCGCAGTAGACGCTGTTGCCACGGATGTAGCAGAGACCTCCACCACCCGCCGCCACCTGATCCACGTCGGTGGCGATGGTGGTGAGCTCTTGCCAGTCGTTGCTGTCCCAGGGATCGTCTTCATCCACTAGGTAGTAACGGTGCCAGCCCCAGCATTTCAAATCGCCGGACTGGATGGCGCAGACGAAGTCATCCCCGCGTGAAAGGGCGGAGACGTTTTGAAGAAACACGGCCGGTGTGTTGGAGGCATGATATCGCCCCCAGCAGTAAACGCTGCTGCCGGTGAGCGCGCAGCTGTTGTAGTACCCGATCTGCATCTCCGAGACGGCCTTGTTCAAAACTGTCGTGGGTGTCTGGACGTCCGTACCAGTTCCGGTGCCAACTTCGTTCTCAGAATTTTCGCCCCAGCACTTGAGGACGCTGCTGACGGAGGCACAGGTGGTGCGGTCGCCGGCAAAAACTTTGGCCACACCCGAGGCGATGATGGTCTTCGGTGTGCTTTGACTCGTGGTTGTTCCATCGCCGAGTTGGTAACTCGTATTGCGGCCCCAGCACTTCAGGGCACCACTGACAACGGCGCAGGCGTGGTTGCCGCCCACGGCAAAGGATTGCACACCCCCGGCGATAATCCGCACGGGCGTTTGCTTGTTCACCGTCGTGCCGTCACCCACTTGGCCGGTACTGTTGAAGCCCCAGCAGTAGAGCTCGTCGCCGTTGACCAGCGCACAGCCGAATTGGTAACCCAGTTGCACGGCCTCCACTCCAGACGCGATCACACGTTGGGGAATCCCTTGGTAGTAGATGTTTGAGGCGACGCCGATGCCTGTCGAATCTCCGGAGCACCAGAGCGCGCCCTCGTTGACGTAACAGGAGTTGTCCCACTGCATGTCGATCTGCAGTCGATTGCCGAGCGTGTTGCCGGCGTAGACGACTTCTCCCGGCTGCATCTTGAGGCAACCGGAAACGAGAAGAAGAGACCCTAATAGGATCGGTAAAATCGACATGAAGTTCTATCGTCAGATTTTAAGGCAGGCTTAACTTTAAAAGACCGACAGAACGCATCAGATAATGAGTTTAGTAAGGGCAAGGACAACGACAACTGTGAACACCAGCTGCCGCACGCGGATAACGACACTCGAAGGGAGATGCTTGATGGCTCCCTTAAGTAGAAAGACCGAAATCAAAATCCCCAGCAACATAGAGGCGAGGCCTGTATTCGCTTCAAAGTGCGTACCGCGAACCACTTGTACCGCGAGAGATGCGAGCGATGAGAGACCCACCGCTAGTAGGCTCGTGGCCACCGCCTGAGGTTGTGAGTAGCGATAGAGGCCTATGAAGAGCGGCAGCATCAGGACACCACCCCCCAGCCCTGTGAAGGTCGTGAGGGCCCCAAGTAATAGGCCGATGCCCATTGAAAGTAGACTATTTTCTCGCACCACACTCTCGCCACTTGTTGTGACTTTTGTGGGAACCCAAACGTTATAGAGTGCATAGAGAGAAACCATGGCCAGCAGAATGGCCACGGCCGTCGTCGGAAGGATTTCTTTGTAGGGAGCGGTGAGATAACTGCCCAACGCCGACACGCCCACGATGATGATCGCCGTGCGATACTGCGTGGACTTTCGTTGCGCGAGGAAATTCATCAATGAGGCAATGACGACGGCAAAAAGTGAATACACCGATGCTTCTTTAAGACTCATTCCCAAGAACTGCATGAAAAGCGGAATCGCCACGAGCGCACCACCTGCGCCCGTCAGTCCCATCACAACCCCAATGATGACACCGCAAAATAGATAGATCACTTCGGCAGCTTAGGTTCTAGTCCCTTGAAGAGGGCCATCCCTACGAGCATGGAGAAGACAAAAAGGAGAATGTTTGTGTTGCCGCTGACTGACGCGACTAGGCCCGGTCCAGGACAGATGCCGGCCCAGCCCCACCCGATACCAAACAGCGCAGCTCCGCTAATAAGACGAAGGTCGAGGTCTTTTTTCGTCGGAAGATGGAACTTGCTATCGAGCAAAGGAGAACTGCGTTTCTTGATCACGAAAAAAAGCAGCGAATGCACCGCGATCGCTCCGATCATGACGCCCAAAAGATTCATGTTCCAATCGCCGGTGATGTCGAGGAATCCGCGCACAACCTGAACCTGGGTCATGCCACTCAATCCTAAACCCAGGGCAAAGATGAACCCGACCATAAGTGCGATGAGATTCTTCATAGACCACCTCGCAGGTATTTGAAGACGAGAAGACTGAGCATGCCAAACACGATGAACGTCACGGTCGCCATGATGGAGCGGATCGACAGCCGCGAAATACCACACACGCCATGGCCAGAGGTACAACCATTTCCAAGGAGCGTGCCGAAACCGACGAGGAGTCCGGCGAAAACATAATCTCCCCACCCTGCCGATGACTGTTGTACGAATGCCTCGGGTCGCCAGAAGAGAAGCGCCATCCCTCCCAACAAGAGACCGAAGAGAAATGAGACGCGCCAGTCGAGATCACCCCGAGTCGGCTTAACGATGCCGGCGAGAATTCCGCTGATGCCCGTCACTCGTCCGTTGAACAGCATCATGAGGCTGACGGCGAGACCGATCAAGACACCGCCGACAAGTGCGCTAGCCATGGACAACTCCTTTGACAACGGTCCAAGAGACATCGAGACGATAGGCCTTGAAGCCATTTTCTCGCAGATAATTCACGGTGAACGCCGAAAGTGCGCAGAGTCTGCCGCGACAAAAGACGAGGATCGTTTTTTTCTTGGGAAGCTTTTTTAGATTCGCCTTCAGATCGCTTTGTGGGATGTGAAGGACCACACTCGAATCCTCACGCTCAACGACTTCATCATGTGGCCGCACGTCCAGCAGCAGAACTTCACCGGCCTTCATTTGTTTTTTTGTTTCACCTAAGGCCTGCGTCCAATTGAGGTCACCGTAGATATCCGTGGTCGTGAGAACGAGCGTTGGATCGAGTTTTTGCGCGAAGTCTTGGTAGTGCTCCCAAAATTCTTGGGCCTCGGGCACCAGCGTGTACAATCTTTTTTGTCCCATCGTCTCCACTCTCACCAATCCCTCGTTCAGCATTTTGCGCAGATGCATCGATGTGTTGGCGATGCTTTCATCGACCTTGCCGGCCATGACCTCAACGGTCAGCGGTGCCTGAGAGAGGAAATGAATGAGACGGATCCGTACGGGGGAAGCCATCGCTCCTAAAAGGGATGACAAGGAGACGAAGATATCTTCCTGACGGTCTTTCAATAACTTAAGTTTTTTGTCCATGAAGACTCCTGATTTAATCATAATCTTTTTTATTCAATTAATCAATTGAATATTGTACCATGTCCTTAGGAGTACACATTATGATCATTCAACACTTCTTTGATCCCGACACCTACACCCTGACCTACCTGGTCACCGACGAGGTGAGTAAGGACACAGTGATCATCGACCCCGTGCTCGACTTTGACCCTCCGTCCGGGAAAGTGAAAGACAAAAGCCTACAACCAGTGCTGGCGCACATTTCTACCCATGGCCTCCACATTAGGGCGGTCCTTGAGACCCACGCTCACGCTGACCATCTTTCGAGCTCGCAAATCCTCAAGCAAAAATTTCCCGATGCGATTCTGGCCATCGGGGAAAAGATCAAGGTGGTGCAAGAAGTTTTCAAAGCCCACTTCAATCTCCCCACGCTCCGCACCGACGGTTCGCAGTTTGACCACCTCTTCAAGGACTTTGAAGAGGTCAGTTTTGGGACTTTGAAAATGAAGGCCCTCCCTACTCCAGGACATACTCCCGCCTGCATGTCTTATCAGTTTGGAGATGCGGTCTTCGTCGGTGATGCGCTTTTCATGCCCGATTACGGAACTGGGCGCTGTGATTTCCCGAAAGGCAGTGCCAAAGACCTCTACCATTCTATCGCGAAGACACTCTATGTACTTCCCGATGAGACGCGCGTCTTCGTGGGCCACGACTACTCTCCCAACGGCAGACAGATGCAATTCCAGACCACCATCGGCGAAAGCAAGAAGGTAAACATTCAGCTCAAAGCGACGACCAGCGAGAATGACTACGTCGAGTTCAGAACAGCGCGCGACAAGACGCTGCAAGCGCCGCGCTTGTTACTACCAAGCATCCAGGTCAACATCGCCGCAGGCCATTTGCCGGAAAGTGAAGAGAACGGAAAATCTTATTTGAAATTGCCGCTCGCAACCGACCTCATTTCAGGAAAACTCTAATGAACGCCGCCATCCCCACCATCGCGCCACGAGATGTTCTCTCACTGAAAGGTGCGAGACTCGTCGATGTGCGAATGCCGGAGGAGTATGGAGGTGAGTTAGGGCACATAGCAGGTGCTCTGCTTAAGACTCTGGGCCCCGAGCTGGATGACTACCTAGAAAAACTCGATCGAAGCGACCCCCTCATTTTCATTTGTCGCTCCGGTGCGCGCTCAGGAAGGGCCACGACTCAGGCCATGGAACTTGGCTTCAAGACAATTTACAACATGGAAGGTGGCATGCTGGCGTGGAATGCCCTAGCACTACCAATCGTAAAATAAGAACATCCCATGTCAAAGAAACGAACTGCGCGCCTGACGCAGCTTTTGATAACTGGCGATGAGTTTAAGATGTTTATCGACACCTTCGAGGTTTTGATTCGTTGGAGTCAAACCAAAGAATCTCACTTCGCCCGTTAGTGAATGGGCGGCGGCTTTAAATAGAGCTGCGCCATACATTCGGCTCAGCGCCTCAGCAAACTCAGCTTGCTGCAACTCCGGATCAAGTTCGATGTCGAGCAGCACATTGAGCAGTTGGTAGAATCTCTTACGCTCAGGAAGACTATTACTAAACGTCGAGAGCATCTCCACGTTAACCTTGGCCTCCTCGAAATTTTTGAGAGCGAGGTAGCTCAGGGCCTTGAGCTCTCCCATGGTGAGCTGACCCCAGTTTGAGTTTTCATCAAACGCCACGCCGATCAATTCAGCGACAGTCGTGTAGTTATCAATTTCACTTTCTTCTAAGCGTGTGACAAGCGCACTCAGTTCTCTCTCATCTAGCGCATGAAGATTGAGAATATCCTTCCTAAACTTAAGTGAGCGGTTGTGATTGTCCCAGATCAATTCTTCCGGCAAATAGATCTCGGAATAATCAGGGACGAGAATGCGCGTGGCCTTCGCTCCCAGCTCTTCGTAATCGGCGATATAGACTTCTTTATCGAGTTCTTTCAGGATCCCCATCAGGTAGGCAAATTCCTGTTGAGTGGTGCCGGAGAAATTCCAATCCACGAACTCAAAATCCGGCGTCGCCTTAAAGAACTTCCACGAGATCACGCCCGTCGAATCGATGAAGTGATCGATGATGTTATTATGCTCCTGCACCGCCAGGTCATTGAGCGTCGGTGGAATCAGATCATTCAGGCCTTCAAAGCTGCGGCCCTGAAGAAGCTCTGTGAGCGTTCGTTCCAGTGCCACTTCAAAATTCGGGTGCGCTCCAAAGGAGGCGAACACTCCCCCATTGCGCGGATTCATGAGAGTGACGTTCATCACCGGATAGCGGCCACCCAGTGAGGCGTCTTTCACGTAGACTGGAAAACCCTGCTCTTCGAGTTTCTGGATGCCTTCCATGATCTTAGGAAAGCGGGCGAGCACGTCACGGGGCACATCGGGCAATGTGAGGCCTTCCGTGATAATTTGATTTTTCACTGCGCGCTCAAAAATTTCCGAGAGCGCCTGCACGCGGGCTTCTGCGATGGTGTTACCGGCGCTCATGCCATTGCTGACAAAGATATTCGCGATGAGGTTCACCGGCACATACACTGTCTGTTGATCCGACTGGCGCACAAACGGCAACGCACAGACACCACGCTCTTGTGCGCCGGAATTGGTGTCGTGAAGATGGGAGAAGCGCAGCTCGCCGTTATTGCCGTAGACTTCCAACAAGTGCTGGTCCATGAGACCGGCCGGAATGGAATCCTTGGGCCCCGCCTTAAACCATTTCTCCGTCGGGTAATGAACAAACTCACCCTCGGCGATTTGTTGCCCCAAATAGAAATCACTGTAGAAATAATTTGTGCTCAAGCGCTCAAGATACTCTCCCAAGGCCGAACACAGCGCCGCTGCTTTGGTCGCGCCTTTGCCGTTCGTGAAGCACATCGGCGAATCCGCATCACGGATATGCACCGACCACACATGAGGCACAGGATTGCGCCACGAGGCGATTTCAAGCTTGATGCCCAGGCCTTCAAGCAGGCCCGTCATTTTGAGGAGCGTGTCTTCAAGCGAAGAATCCTTCCCGGGGATGATCGTCTTTTGCTCGGGGTTCAGAATCCCATCGAGCAAAGCTTTGTTCTCGCTGCCCATGGTTTTCGGATTGATCTTGAAGGTCGGCGTGTTTTGAATCACGCGCTTCACGGTGCAACGATCCATCGCTTTGATCATGCCCTCGCGGTCATGCTCCGAGATTCCTTCCGGCAGCTCGATCTCGATGTTGAAAGTTTGATTGTAGCGATTGTCCGGGTCGACGATGTTGTCTTGCGAGATGCGAATGTCATCGGTGGGAATGTCACGGGCGACACAATAGACTTTGACGAAGTAAGCGGCACACAACGCTGAAGACGCGAGGAAATAATCGAACGGGCCTGGAGCGGTTCCATCACCTTTGTAACGAATCGGCTGATCGGAGATGACTTTGAAGTCATCGAAGGCCGCTTCAAGACGTAAATTTTCCAGGAACCGCACATTGATTTGCATGGGCGATTCATAGCATTTCAGACACACCCGCCCCAGAGAGTGGGAAGGCTAATGTAATTTTTACTTACTCATTACCGGATGATGGTACAGCTCATGATCGAGTACGTTGCTGGCATGCTGATAATAACCGATCGCCTCGTCAGCGGAGGCCTTGCCTTCCACCGCATCCCACTGCTTTTTGCTGACGGGATCGAAGACATACTGACGAACGACTCGATTCGGGCCAAGAGTCGTTAACAGACCGTCTTTGTAGAACCCCACGAACTGGTAGTTCCCAATGAACGCCCGCTCTTCTTGCCATGATTCATCAAAAAAACTTCTGCCGAAGAAGGGTGAATCGTCTTTCAGCCCGAGGATATGGATCAGGCTGGGAACAAGGTCGATCTGACTACCAAGCTTGGTCACGCGCTGGGGCTTGAGCAGATGGGGTGAGTAGATCCAGAGTGGGATGTGATAGTCCTCCATCTCTAGGTCAAACTGCCCTCTTCCTTCGGTGCTGTGGTCAGCAACCACCACAAAGATCGTGTTCTCCGCCCACTTTTGTTTCTGCGCGCGTTCGAGGAATGTTCCGATCGCGTAATCGGTGTACTTAACTGCACCCGCGCGACTCTCTCCACTAGGGATATCGATCTTTCCACTGGGATAGGTGAACGGACGATGATTTGAAGTGGTGAGCAAAAACATGAAAAAGGGCTTTTCTTGGTCTTGCTGAGAGATGCGGGCCTCCGCTTTTCGGAAGAGGTCTTCGTCGCACACGCCCCAGGCATTGCTGAAGCTAATTTCTTTATCTTCAAAGCTCTCTTGGTCGATGATGCCGAACCCATTGCCGGAGAAAAAATCATTCATGTTATCGAAGAACCCACGACCTCCATAGAGGAAGATCGGATCGTAGTTATTCTCTTTCAGGGTATGCCCGAGTGAGTAGAGCCCTTTGTTGTGAGGCCGCTTCACCACAGCGTAGCCGGGTGTCGGTGGGATTGAGAGAGTCAAGGCCTCGAGGCCTCTTACGGTGCGTGTGCCACTGGCGTAGAAGTTGTCAAAAAATATGGCGTCTTTCGTAAGCGCATTGAGATAGGGCGTGGTGCCCTCCTTGTTACCCAACGGGCCGATAAATTTTGCCCCCAGACTCTCCACCACGATCATCACCACATTGGGTCGCTTGGTGCCGAGGTTGAAAACATCCGCGAGTTTCTCTCGGCGACGTTTGCTCTCGACGAGGAGCTGGGCCTTCTCATCAGTGATGATGGGATAGAAGGCTTTGTAGTCGATTTTGTTTGACCGAAATGCGCGCGCGAATTCCATGTAGCCGTTGCGCGCGAGTTGGTCTTCGTGAAAATCTTCATCGTGCACTTCTAGCCACGGGGCGAGGCCAAACAAAAACACAAAAGGAATGACCACGCCGAGCAAGATTGCAGAGACGCTCTTCTTGAAGAAGGGCTGCGTTTCAACATCCGTAAACTTAATTCTACTGACCCCGAAAGTGATGATGGCAGCAAAAACCGCGGCGCCCGTCATGATCCAGACCATCGGGAATGATTCGAACAAACTGTTGAGGACTTCGTTGGTGTACACCAAATAGTCCACGGCGATGAAGTTGAAGCGTGAATGGAACTCCCACCAAAACGTGAGTTCGCAAAAACCAATGAAGGATAGGATCGTCGTGAAAACAAAAACTATTGCGATGAAACTCTTGGATAAAGTAATGGCCTGGTGCCAGCGATCGGAAAGAAAAATTGAAACTAAAAGCAGGGGCGCTGACATGACGAGCCATGTTCCGGCATCCCACAGGAATCCATCAAAAAACGCGTCGACGATACCAAGAAGTCCAGGTGCATTTTCAGTAATAAGGATGAGGCGAACGAGGGTTTGGATTAAAAAAAAGATAATCGTTAACTGAATCCAGATCTGGAATTTCCGTCTCACACGCATCTGCACAGCTCATCCTTGGTTTGTTTCAAAGCATTTTCTCAGACTTTGAACTCACTCCGCAAGAGTCATTCACCCTATAGTCCTAGTCCCACATAGGGCAAACGACCTAAGCTTGAGGCTTCCATGAGGTGTTTTTTACACACCACCCTTACAATCTCCTCCTAACCTTATATACATGAAAAAAATTTTATAGGGACCTGCATGTTCATCCTTCTCTTCATGACGAGTCTGGCCTGGGGTCAAGCCTTCCCTGAGAATTTCAAGTGGTGCGTCGCTACCTCGGCCCACCAAATTGAAGGCAACAACACCGCAAGCGACTGGTGGGCCTTCGAGCAAGTCCCCGGTCGCATTCGCAACAATGATAAATCCGGCAACGCCAGTGACCACTGGAACCGCGTCGCCGAAGACATCGGATTGATCAAAGATCTCAACGCCACCGACTATCGCATGTCGATCGAATGGGCCCGCATCGAACCCGTCGAAGGTCAGATTGACCAGGCCGCCATTCAACATTACGCCGACGAGCTCGCGCAGCTGCAGGCCAGTGGCATCCGCCCCATCGTGACACTTCACCACTTCACCTTCCCTCTCTGGCTCGCGAAGAAAGGCGGCTGGGAGTGGGCCGGCGCAACCGAAGCTTTTACTCGCTTCACTCGCACTGTCTATGGTTTCGCAGGCGAGTACGTCACGGACTGGGTGACGTTGAACGAACCGGTGATCTACGCACTCAATGGCTACGTCGCCGGCGTGTTTCCTCCGGGAGAAAAACGCGAGATCGGTGACGTCGCTCCTGTTTTCATCGGCATGCTCAAGGCCCACGCCGAGGCCTATCACTTACTCCATGCCATGGCGAAGGCCGCGAGTCGTCCCATCCGCGTGGGCATCGCCCACTCGGTGCGCACCTTTGATCCCTGGAATCGCACGAGTCCGTTAGATATCTACGCGGCCGAGCGCTCTGATGCGATCTGGAACTGGGCCATTCCCAGCGCCGTCGAGACGGGTAAACTCTCGATGCATCTCTTGTGGTTTGTGAATGTGGAGAAGACCATTCCGAAGCTCAAAGGCACGCAGGACTTCCTCGGACTCAACTACTACTCCGGCGACCTGATGCAGTTTTCCTGGAAGACAGGGCTCGTGGCACGCGGTCGCAAAAACATTCCTCGCAGCGACATGGGCTGGGACATCTATCCCAAGGGCCTCACGCGGCTGTTGAAAAAAGTCCATCAGCGTTTTCCACGCCACTCCATCCTCATTACGGAAAACGGCGTCGCCGACGCCAACGATTCTCAGCGCCCAGATTTTCTCGTGAACCACTTGCGTGCCGTGCAAGAGGCCCGTGCTGCGGGCGTGCCCGTGGAAGGGTATTGCTACTGGTCGCTGCTGGATAACTTTGAGTGGGCGGAAGGCTTTGGCCCGCGCTTTGGTCTCTATCAAGTGGACTATGCCACTGGAGAGCGCACACAGACGCAAAGCGCAGAGATCTTCACGCGTATCGCGGGTGAAAATCAGCTCTAGCTCGCCCGTTAAGAAATTTTAATTCCTCAGCTTTAGAAATACGGCCTCCGTCATTATAAGCTGCCAAGATGCAAACCATCTTGAAGTACTACAAAAGCTCCATTCTCCTCTCTCTCGTAGGTGCGGCCGCCGCATTCGGCATTGGCCACTACTACTCCGGCACCGTCTCCGGCGCACTCTCCGCTCTATTTTTGATGGCGGTGTTGAGCGTGCTGGAAATTTCTCTCTCCTTTGATAACGCCGTGGTGAATGCCATCGTGTTGAAGAAGATGACTCCCCTTTGGCAGCATCGCTTTTTGACCTGGGGTGTGTTGATCGCTGTCTTCGGTATGCGTTTGGTGTTCCCCCTGTTGCTCGTCGGTGTCATGGCGCACATCAATCCCATCGAAGCCTTGATCATGGCGGCCCAGCGTCCTGATGAGTACGCGCAGATCATGCTCTCCGCGCATGTGAGCATTGCCGCCTACGGGGGTGCGTTCCTTTTGATGGTGGCCTTGAAGTATTTCTTCGAAGAAGGAAAAGAAGTTCACTGGCTCGGCATCATCGAGCGCCCGATCAGCAAACTTGGCCGCATGGAAGCCATCGAGATCGCTATCACTCTCATGAGCCTCTATGGGTTTTCAACTCTGCAAGTTGAGCACGAAAAAATGAACTTCCTCATCTGCGGCATCTGGGGTGTCGTCACCTACGTTGCGGTCGATGGCATCGGTGCGTTCTTGCACACTCCTGATGAAACCCAGCAGCTCGACTTGAACAAAGCGAGCCTCGGCATGTTCCTCTACCTCGAAGTGCTCGATGCATCCTTCTCGTTTGACGGTGTGGTCGGCGCCTTCGCCGTTACGAATAATCTCTTCATCATCATGATCGGCCTGGGTGTAGGTGCCATGTTCGTGCGAAGCCTCACCATCATGCTCGTAGAAAAAGGCACGCTCAACGAGTTCCGCTACCTCGAACACGGGGCTTTCTACGCCATCGGTATCTTGGCGTTCATCATGTTCGCGGGAACCATTCGCCATATCCCAGAAGTCATCACCGGGCTCTTAGGCGCAGCCTTCATCGTGATGTCGTTGATCTCTTCGATTGGGTACAACAAGAAGCACGCGGCCTAGCGTTGTCCACCGCGACCACTGCCACCGGAAACAGGCGCCGGTGCCGCATGCGGTTTCTCTGGAACCGCTGATCGATCAGTTTGGACGACGTTCGTGTCACTCGCGCAAGACGCTGGATCCGCCAGCATTCCCATCAGTTTAAACATGAGCGGGCCTTGGAGTATTTTCTCTGCCGCAGCAATGTTCACTCTGTCATCGAAGGCCGTGGTGGCGAAGATCTGGAAACGGATGCCGTAGTCCATGGAAAGAAGAATGAGATTTTCCGGAGAGATGTTTTGGAGCGCCCGTTCGTTGGTGGCCGCCGCCAAGCTTTCCACGAAACGTTTAAAGGCCTGCGGATCCTTGGTGTATTCAACGAGTGTTTGACGCTTACTAGCTGCATCTGCGGCGAGGCGCTCCTGCGCAAAAGTCGTCATCTTATCAGCGATCCGGCCCCCCACTTCAGCATCCGTGGGACTGCAGATCGCTTCCGCAGCGAGAGACTTGAGTTCATCCGAATACGGCATACTGTGGGCCGTGCCCAGAGTGCCGAGCACCAGAGCAAAAGTAGCGAGGAACTTCATACAGTGGTCTCCGATTATGAACGATCTTATCGGTCAAAATCACTCAGACTTTAGTTTGGCCCCCAAAAACTCCGTTTGTGTTTATAATCTGAGAAACTCCAAGGACTTCACCATGCACACTCTTGTCTCCCTTATGCTCCTCACCCACCTCAGCGTTGCTCACGCGGCCCTGACGATCACGGATAGGGACAAGCTTGCGAGTGTCACTCTCCACACCGAGCTCATCAGCTCAAGCAAACGCGTCTACCTCGCCGCCGACTTCGAAGCGACTCACAAAACGGGGCTCATTGCCTGCGAGGTGACGGTGGAGCATAGAAATGGCAAAGAGGCCGGCCCAACTTACACGCTCAAAGAAGACACCTCGCTCATGCCCAACGAGAAGATCCCGTTCAACCTCGGTCTTTTTCCAGAAAGTTTCCATGCGTCGGGTCTGGATGTGAAGGCAAAACTCGAATGCCGGAAGGTGACCTTCTTCGACAAGAAGACGTCGAAGCCACTCTTGAAGGGCACCGAGCAGCCGCGCTACTGCTGCCGATACAACACTCTTAAGATCATCTGTGCCAGCCAACCTGAAGGGGAAGACGTCATCGTCAACGCTACAGAGTTCAACAATCCGCTGGCGAACGGTGCCATCGGCGACTACTCGCCTTGCTATCCGAATCCGGATAACGACTAGGCCTCAATCTTGCAGCGTGAGTTTTGAAGAAAAAGAAATCATCAAGATCGACTTTAAGTTTCGATCGTATTCCAGGTGAAGAACGTAACCATCGATTTCCCACAGGTCCCACTCATTCACCTCAAGGCCGAATTCCTCGGGCTCACCGCCGCCCGATTGACTCGGATCGCCCAGCGCCGCACGAGTTTGGGTGCGTGACATGTTGAAGCTCAGACCATGGGGAATGGGCCCTTGGAACTTCGCGTAGTCGTCTTTGTTACCGGAATAGAGTTGCAGCGAAATGAAACGAAAGAGCCCGCCTAGCGGCAACTTCGCATACTTTTCATAAAGCATGCGCTCGTCATCGAACACGAAGGCATAACCTTCTTCATCGTCCAAAAGATAGGACGTGTAGCTGTCGGCTTCTTTTTCGAGTTTGGTATCGAAGCCCAGGTCTTTTACGAAAGCGATCAGCTTCTTGTCATTCTCTGCGAGATCAAAAAGTTTTACCGCTTCCGCAACATTGAGCTTCTTCATCACTAGATGTCGAGATCGATGAAGCTCTCACTTCCAAGACTCAACTGGAGACGCGTGCCCGCTGCCGGACGAATCGTGTACTCGTAGTCCGTGGACGCCACCATGATGCCGATGCGATTGCCAGCGGAAATCTTCGCCTGCTTCGGCTCCAGGGGGAACCGTAAAGTATAGAACTTACCCGGCACGAGCTTCTCACCGGTGGTGATGTCAGCGTAGTTTTGTGGATCGGCCCAGCCGCGGGTGATGATGGTATTTCTTCCGAAGCTATCAACCGACACGATCGCCACTGTGATGTTGGCCGCTGCGCGATTCATCACCGCGAGTTTGAGCTGCACCATCGCTGTGCCTGAGAGCACAGTTTCTTTTGTCAGCGGCGCACTCAAGTAGCTCAAGCGAGCCGTTGAACGCAAAGACTCGAGACGCGTGTTTTTGCCGTTGTCTTCGAACTCTTCCACGCTCGCGACTCCAGGAGCAGTCACTAAACTCTCTCCGGCATTGAAATAAAGACGTGTGCGCGTGGTATTTTCACTTGGCCACTGGTTCTGCACCATCAAGCTGCCGTTGAACAATTCTACTTCAACCTGCGGGCCTTCGGTGATGCCGTTTTGAGCGCCGTACAAGAAATGATCGAACCAGTCTTTGATCTTGCCCGGCACGCGGTGAGAGCCCGTTGAGCCGTGACCGCCGCGGTGAAGGAACATGCGACGAGGCACCACGCCCTCGAGTGCTTCCCAAAGCTGAATGGCGTGTTTCTGTTTTACGTTCCAATCACTTTGACCGTGGATGATGAATGTGGCGGCCTTGATTTTATCCGCGTTGGCGAGATGGTTACGAACCTGCCAGAACGGCGAGAAGTCACCGTGCTCACGGCCTTGTGTACGAGTGAGCGCTTCCATTTCTGAGCGACACGCGTTCTTGCGAACGATGTAGTAACCCAAGATGTCGGCGTCTTCACCGATGTAGCCACCGGGGTTCACCACCAAACCATTGGCGCGGTAGTAGTCATACCAGTTGCTGATCGCTGCGATCGGCACGATGGCCTTGAGGCCTTCCACACCTGTGGCGGCCACCATGATCGGCAATGTGCCGTTATATGAAATGCCGGTCATGCCGACGTTACCTGATGACCACGAGGTGGCGCTGACTTCGTTGTTACTGCGATCGAACGCGCGAGCACGGCCATTGAGCCAGTCGATGACAGATTTCACCGCAAGGGCTTCACTCTCATCACCTACTGTTGGGCAACCGGTTGAGTAACCTGTACCAAGGCTGTGAGCGCTGATGTTGGCGTAGCGCAGATCGACCGGAGCAGACTCCACGGCGACGCGAGATTTCATTTCAGATGAAGACTCCCAAGACTTCACCATGTCGAGCATGGTGTCCTGAGGAAGCTCTTGCAGATCTACGTTGTGCATCGGCACTTCAGTGCCGCCGAGCGAGTACGGTGAAACTTCCAAAATAGAGGCGAGCTTGTCGGTGGTGTTTGGGCGATTGATGGAAACATAGATGCGGTCTTTGACGCCATCACTGTCAGTGTCGAGGGTGGTTTCGACGTAGACCACCTCGCTGATATCTAGAGTTTGCGCGAACGCAGGAGTCGTAACAACGAGTGCCAAAAGGAGTGTTTTCATAGGGGCATTATGGCCAAATCCCCCCCAGAAGCCAAGGATTTGGAATGTTTTACAAAGAGGTTTCAGGGCCCGCCAGTGTGCTGTAATAAGGACCTTACACTATAGGAACATGCCATGAGCCTCATCCGCAGCGCAATACCCGGCGACGAGCCCGCCATCCACGAAGCCCACATGCGCTCGATCCGAGAAGTGTGCGCGCGTGACCACAGTGAAGACGAGATCCGCGGCTGGGGCCATCGCCCGCTCGGCAACCGCTGGATCGATGCGATCAAAAATGGCTTCGTGTGGGTAGTCGAGTCAGACAATAATATCTACGGCCATGCCTACATCCGCTGCTTCGAGGAAGACGGCCAAAAGCGCGCCCACATCCATGGCCTCTACCTCACCCCGGAAGTGCTTGGTCAGGGACTTGGGCTTAAGCTCGCCAATCTCATGCTCACCACGGCCAACGAGCAGGGAGTGCAAAAGATCACGCTGGAATCCACTCTCACGGCCCACGGGTTTTACCAGCGACTTGGTTTTAAAGATGTCGGAGAGATGCAGACGGCAGACATCGGTGGATCGGCTGTGCGGTACTATCCGATGGCGTTGAGCTGGACCCCTTAAATCCTGTAGAAATTACTTGGCCCTCAATGGTGGCCCCATTTTAATGAGATTATGGGCCCATGAAACTCTTGCTTCTGCTGACCTCAATCCTACTCTCTGCGAGCGCCCTAGCGGCGACGAAGTACAGCGCCTGCTGCGTGTGCATCGAGGATCCCAACGACGCCATCTACACCGCCAAAACCTGCCAGCGCTGGTTCAAGGAAAATTCCCAGCGCCTGGGGTGCCAGCGGGACATTTCGATCAAGGATCCGGAAAAACTCGCGGTGGATACATCCCTGCGCTGTGACCGACTGGAAGTTCAAGCGGAATTTCATGGCCTGTCCTACATGTACCATATCCCTGCGCGCATCGCCGATTCTCTCACCTACGATCTCAAGCCGAAGGTCTTCAACTACGACGGGTCGACGTGTCTGTTGTTTAACAACCTAAGCAAGGCGCGAGACGAGATCGCCACGCTTGGCCAGCGCTACAGTCAGGTGAGCTACAAGTTTCGCGGAAATCAGAATGCCGGAGTCACCCAGATGCTGGCGTTCATCGGCAAACCAAAGGAAATGCCAGAAGCCTCTTCCAAAGCAACCATCACCGCCTACAAAGGGAAGACCAGTGTGTCTTACGACCTCTGCACGGCGCGGGGAGATCTCTGTTACTATTCTGCCGACGACCATGACGCCGACAACGATTCCAACACAAAAAATTGCATGGCCAACGGAAAACTTGTCGGACAGGTGTGCTGCCGCCCGAGTAAAACTGCTGGCGAGGGCAAGTGGTCAGCGCCGGGTAAGGGCTGTTCGCGGTAGTGATTGGGTTGAACACACGGCTTCACCATCTTCCCTGGTAACATTTTCACAGTCACGACCGCTCATCTCTATCCCTGGCATAATTAAAAAAAATTAAACCGGAGCTAGTTATGAAAAAAATTATGATCGTCCTTTTTGTATCAGTCGTTTCTCTCATGAATGTGGCCTCGGCTTCTTTCCGGGAAAGCTGTGACGCCAAGAAAATGGGCGGCCAGGACATCAGTAAAGAAGACATCTCAGAGACAGCTACTCACAGAACGTTTGTGTTAACGGCACAGATGGAATTCAACAAATCTGCCTCGAGCAGGTGCCTTAAAGAAGAGATGAAAAACAAGCTCGCAAAAGAAGACAAATGCACCTTCGGCATCATGAATGAAGTGACTGCTGATACGATAATTAAAGAAACCCTCGTGGAAGAAAGCGTCGGTGATTCGAGCTGCAAAACTCAACTCGAGAGTCAGTGCCCTTATTGCCTGATTCCGGCCGTGGTGAAAGTTTGCAAAGTCGAAATCTTAGTGACCTGCCAAAAGAATGAAACCTCTGAGCAGTATGCAAATAAAGCGTTACGCGTGAGAGGCATCAACCTGTTCGACTTCTAGATCCTTCGCTGCGGTAGCAGAAACATCAATTCAAGCGATCCATGAAGGATCGCAATCTCAAAATAAACCTGGGCGCCGAGAGGCATGGAGAACAGCCACAGGATCATTCCTCCCGCACTCAAACACAGCGTAAAAACCAAAGCCCTCATCCCTAAAGACGCGCGCAGATTTTGCGCCACAAGACGAAACGAGCTCGGATGCTCCCCCTGTTTGCGGCTTTCAGGAATGGCCCTGAGCCATACGAAGTAATGAATCGAGAGCCCAAACGTATACAGCACCAAGAAGCGATACCAAACGACAGGATCGGTAGACCATGAGGCCAGCATCCAGGCCGTGTTCTCAGTATTGCCTGCAAAATGCACGTGGCCATCAAGACGGCCACTCAGCACTAATACATGAATCATAAGAAACAACAGCGTCGCCAACAGAGCGACGTTGCGACGGGCCTGCGTACGACAAACTTTAATCCAATAAAAAAACGCCACCCAGTTATGCAACAAGAGCGAGCCGCCCACAAACATCAAGGGCTCCATCCACGCGAGCTTCACAAGAATGGCGCACACAACGATCGCAGACCACTGCCCCCTGCGCACAATCATCAGCGTCAGTGTCGCCACCACGATCTGCCACACGCCGAATGGCAGAGGTGCGCCGAACTTGGAAACGTGCAGAGTGATGGCCAGTACGGTCATCAAAACGAAGAGCCCATAGCTCTTTAATTCCGGAGTAAAACGGTAGCTCGAAATCAAATGCGGGTAGCCAAAAATCATCGGGCCAAAAGCGAGCAGCCATTCAGGTCGCAGCAAGGCCAAGGGCAAATAGAACGCCATGGAGAGCAACATGCCCACAGCCAGGCGCGTGTGGGTTTGACTATAGAGGGCACGTAAAGACTTTGGCCTGAGCGTTAGCCTAAGCAGAGAGACACGGCAAAAATCTAATGATTGAACGACGGCATTCACGACTTTAGTATAAGAGGGAGTGAAATTTTTTGACACTGGAGATTGAGATGCGTTGCTTCGTTATCGTTGCGCTGGTTGTGTGTGGGAATGCCTTCGCCAAGATGGCGCAGAATGCGTCGGCCGACATGGCCGCTCCGCGAGCGTCTCTCGCCCCGCCGGCACCGACCTACCCTATCTCTCTTGCCACTGTTCAGGCCCACTACCAGGCCATGCAAAATCTGACCACCGTAGCGGCCACTCTTAAAGTGGAAAGCATCACCTCAAGAAGCCAAGACGTGGAACACACGCAGATCGCGAGCATCCGCAACGCCATCGTCGCTAAAATCCAAGAGCATCCGAAGTGGGATGTCGCTTTGAGTTCAACTGAAGTTCAGGCCATCACGCCTCACCTCGAACTTGTGAAAACGAACTTCGGTGAGAAGAGCTACGCCTGGGCCTGGTTTCTCAAGCAGACCGGCAAAACGGCGGAAGCCAAGAAAATCCTCACAACGCTGTTCGATGAGAGATGCGCAAGTGTGATGCAAATGACGGGCACAAACAACTTTCAAAGTCCGCTGATGCCGGTGCTAGAAGTTGAACAAGCGCTGCAAACGCTTTCAACAGACGCGGAGAAAGCAAAGATGCAGAAGAAAGTGCAGGACGTGAAGGTGCACGTGAGTAATCTGCGCGAGTACATGATTCAGACATAAAAAAAGGCCCTCCGAAGAGGGCCTCTTTTTTGGCGATTATTTAGCGAGAGTAGCCGTGATAGTGTTGGCCTGTGCTCTTACGGTCATAAGCACATCCACCAACGTTTTAGAATAATCCACGGCCTTGTAGGCAAACTTCCCTTCGAGCAATTCTTGGGTCGCGGCTTTGAAGAAGTTTTTGTTGTAGTCAGATCCAAGGTCCAATCCTTTGATCGCCCCGAACTGAACCTTCGTTAACGCAGTTCCCAGTTTTTCAAAGTCTCTGCGAGTCAGGTTCACACCACTGCGGCCTGGGCATTCGCTTCTTACAGTGAACTGCCAGTAGTCATAAAGAACCGCGTCTCTCTTCTTCACGGTCGCGCGTCTAACGTCAGCTGGAGCGTTGTAGAGACATTCGTCCTGGTTGAACACTTTTGATGTGAACTCGCCTTCGTAGAACATGGTCATTTGGGTCTGGCCTGAGTGGAAAGCCGAAAGCAATGTCACTTGCACAAGCGCATCATCCCACTGGTGGTTTGATCCGAGGTGTGAGCCTTTAGTCGCTGTCAAACGGCGGTATTGTTCCGCAACGTAGATCGCCACGAAGTCAGCGGCCACTTGCTTGTATTCAGTCTTAAGGGCCGCGAGCTCGCGGGCATCAGAATCGGCCATGACTTTAACGATGGCGCTGTAAAAGGCGCGGACGTCTTTGTCATTCCCTTTAAGAACGGCTTCCAAGGTATTGAGGTAGTGCTTGTACGAAGCATCCGCCACGTATTTCTTGATGCTGCCAGCACCCACAACACCGAAACTGCGGCCTGAGCGCTCCACTTCAAGTTCATGGTCAGCTTTGTATTTCACGTGGAAGGTGGTGACATCTCTTCCCAAGCTCACTTCTACGCCTTCGCCTGCTTTGATGCCTGCGAGGTGATCAGCGGCAGTTTGGTTGGCAGCTTGCTCATTGATGGCCGGGTAGATGACGTTCTTCATGACTTCGAAGAAGGGCTGGCCCGCGTACTCATTCAAATTGATGGTCGCGTGGTAGGTGCCGACTTTGATGTCCTTGTAGACTTTGGCTTCGGCTGTGAAGTTGAAGAAGGCCAAGAGGAAGCTCAGGATAGCGAACGATTTCATGAAATACTCCGAGGTGCTTTGATAGAAGATGGCGCCTTAGTACATCAGTTATGCATTTGATAAAAATAGAATGGTAAATTGATTTTGATCTAATTAGGAGATAGCTTGGGATTTGCCATTAAATTCAAGCCATTAGACGAGGCCAGAAACCTAAATCCTTACTTTGTTATCTCAAAGTATGAGTCATAAAGACTTTCACCGGTAGAACTCTTAAAGGTATTGATGGTGTAGGTACTTTTTCCGACCTTAACTGATTTTGGTTGAGGAGGAACTTGACCTGAGTAAATTTTCACAATCTCAGTCACACCTGCTTTATCCGTGACTTCAAAATGGTCTTCATTGGTTGGTCCAATCGTTGGCATTCCAGGCTCATCATTTTTTTCATAAATGTTGCCTGCGAATGTCACTTTACCCTCAGGGACTTCCACAGAAAAGCCGGCAACTTTAAGCAATTTCTTTTTTAAGCCCGGAGAAAGCAAAGATTTAATATCCTGAACTAGATTATTTTCGGATTCACTCCGTTCTGCATTAAAGCCAGTAGAAGGAGTTTTGAAAGCTCCGTCATAAATCTCAATAACAGAGGAATCTTTTTTCCCCTCCGGAAAGAATCGCAGACTTGTTTTCACAGTCTGATTTGAGGGTGATTTCATTTTATCACCCTGTGAAGGGAGCTTACTAATGCGTGCCACAAGCTGAGCGATTGCAGCTACGTCTTGAGTCTTAAAATGACTAGTCGCAGTTTTAGCATCGAGAGTGGGATATTGCTCAATTTCAAGGCGGACAAACTGGTCAGAGGGAAACCACGACATGGAAGCTCCTGGATCTTTCTTCACTTCCGGACCGCAGTAAGCGTGGAAGGATATGATCAAAAGTAGAAAAAAATTTCTCATGATATACAGACTACTCCCAATCGTCCTCATCCCCTTCATCTTCCTCAATTTCGCATACGATTTTGATTGTGAGGCCTTCAAGAACTAAACTGAAGCTTGCATCATCTTTCAGAATGGTAAGTTTTTTCTTCTTGGCTTCACTGAGAAGAGCATCATATTCATCTTGCGTGACTTCAATCATTTTCTCGCCGGTTGCTTTGGCAAAAATCTTTTTGATTTGATCGATGTTGACCGCTTCTTCTTCGCTCATAAAAACTCCTCAATACTTCATATTAATTTAGAGTGGTGCGTAACAGTGAGTGTTAAAAAGCTTGAGCGGTACAGCCTACTAATATTTCATTGATTAAATCCTGTTTAGGTCTAAGCTTTTACTTATGAAACATACTCTTCTTGCCTTGCTGCTCGTCACTCTTTCATTGGAGACCAAGGCTTCTTATGATCTTGCTCCACCGTCATTTGCTTATAAAAGTGGCCAGGCAGTCTTCGTTGATTTCCAAAATGCCGTCTACAACCTTCGCTATAATTACCAAAGCCAAACGGCCACCGCCGAATCAACGATCAACTTTACAGTGATTGAACCCGGCTACCCCATCTTTGATCTTGTGCCGGACCCGAAAGATGTCACTCTCGATGGCGTCGCTGTGGAAGTGGACTCGATTTCTGATCCTGATGCGCAAACAAAATACCGAGTGCTTAACCAACCATTGGCCGCCGGAACATATCAGCTCAAGCTTAAGCACACGATTAAAGAAAACGTTGTCTTCAACGCCCAAGGTGTCGCCTCTGGATTTTGGCTCGGTGATTTATCTGACCGCAGATATCTCGAAGCCTACATCCCTTCAAATGTGGAGTTCGATCAATATCCTAAAACCTTTAACGTTCAAGTTACGGGTGTAAACAGCATCGACCACACAGTGAAGGCCAATGGAAAAGTTTCAAGACTTAGCAACAACGCCTTCGAAGTTTCTTATCC
>JAUKPS010111915.1:0-21904 GCA_032273165.1 Chlorellidium tetrabotrys
GGTCCTCTTTCCGAAGGGTTAGTGCGTTCTTGCGCGGCGGCATTTGAGGGGCCATAAGAGGCATTTTCTAGCATGAATTCTGGCCGCTTCCTACTCAAAAAACGGCTTGAACAACTCTGGTCGATGAAAATCTGGCCTTTCCTCAGTATTAGGATTGAGGGCATAGAAATCACGCTCACCATGGCCTAAACAAGCAAACAGTCCTCCCCATAAATCCCCCTCTGGGAAATCACTGGGAAGCTCCAACTCGACTGTTGTTTTCCAATGGCCTGCCATCACGGAATTTTGCGGGTGCCATACCATTTTCAAGGGCGTGTAGTAGGCCTTGCGAGGCTCCAGAATCACCAACACCAGGCCTTGCTTGAGAGGAGAAATCTGCACTTCCAAGTAAGGCGCGCGCGCATCGCTTTCATGACGGCGCAACTGAAAGAACGCCTCCACCACATCAAAATTCCAAAGCTCCCAGTTCTTGCGAACGTCACTGCCAAAGCGCTTGTCCGTGGTCCAGGCGAGTTCTGCGGGGCCTCGAACTTCCATAGACCACACAATCAAACGTCCTGCTCGATGAACCGAACCACTGACCTCCCAGCGAGGACGCGCGATACTTTGGTGAGGGCGAAGGACAAATTGCATAGGACAATGATAACCTGGCCACCACATGCGCGCATCCCAACCTTGGTGTTTTTTTTGTGTCATCACTCCTGGACTCGAAGAGTTAGCACTCTCTGAGTTGCTGGAGAAGCGCGCCCTTCTCGGCAGCGACGTTGATCCCGTCGCCCTGCCTGGTGGTTTTGAAATCACTCTTCCCTGGGAACAGGGCCGTGCCCTCACAGCGATTCTAAAAATCCCTACGCGCGTCTTGGTTCGTCTCACGACTTTCGCAGCCAGAGACTTTCCGAAACTCTTTCAGAAAACCAGCGATCTTCCTTGGACGCAATGGCTGTCGCATCCGACACCTCAATGGAAAGTCAGCATTCATCAATGCCGTCTCATGCATTCAGGACGAGTGGAAGAAACGCTGATTGAAGCGATGACGAAGGCCCATAGAAAAAAGCCCTTCTCCAATCGTTGGCAAAAAGAAAATCTCCCGGCGGAAACCATTTACGTGCGTGGAGTGGATGATAACTGGACCTTCTCGTTGGATATCACCGGGCTCGCCCTCTACAAACGTGGCGTCTCTGAAATTAAGGGTGAAGCCCCTCTGAGAGAAACTCTCGCGGCCGCTTGTTTGCGTTTTCTCTTTCGCGAACTACCTGCTCAACCGGTACACCTCTGGGATCCGATGTGCGGTTCAGGAACTTTTCTCTTCGAGGCCCTTCATCACCAACTCCCCACTGAGCGCGAGTTTGCTTATCAAACGAGTCTCTTGAATCTCGGTGTTGCGCCTTGGAAACCTAAAACCACATTGCCGGCCTGGCCCATTGAGGCCTGCACCGGCCTTGATCTCAAACCCGAACTCGTGAATCGCTTGGCGACCACTGCCAAAATTTCGTGGGGGGTCCACGATGTTCTTGCCGCTCCCAAGGTCCCAGTCACAACGTCGCCTCTGTGGATTATCAGTAACCCTCCTTACGGAGAGCGCTTGGCGCTGCCCGAAGGTGTGCCAGAATTCGCACGAAAGCTGAGTGAATCGCTCTCGAAATTCCCCTGTGAACGCGTCCTTTTATTGGTGCCGGCGAGCTGGCCAAGTTTCAAAATCAAAGACCGCAAACCGCAAGAAATTTTGCGGTTTACCCACGGTGGCCTGGCGGTGGAAGCTCGCCTCTGGCGTCTGTAGCAGGCAAAACCCTCCTCTTTCACACAGACATTAGGGAGAACGGCCGTTCCTCGTTATAATTGGGGCATGAAAACGGTGATGCGCTGGGGAGCGCTGTTTTTCCTCACAACTTCTGTTTATGCCGCCTGCGAAGATATGTCGCGGGTGTACTGGAAAGTGAACACTCAACTGAAAAAAGTTGAGCTGCTCAAAGTATCCCAAAAAATTGAAAAATTTTGCCAACCGTTGGTGGAAGATTCTGCGGCCAATGTGTTGCTGAGTTTTAAGGCCGGTTCAAAATCATTCCAACGCCGCTTGCATGTTCCGATCGAAACCATTCATGAACAGCTCGATACAAAAAAAGAATTGAAGCCCACGCTGGTTGAATCGCAAGAACTCTATCTCGACTCACCTATTCCTGTATGGGCCCGCAAGGCCGAACTCAAAATCACTGAGATCAGCTCTGGAAAACTCTTAGGTTCAGGAGTGACCAATTGAAGTACCTACTACTTGCTCTTCTTCCATTGAGTGCTCTGGCCCAAGAGGTCGAACCCTACCGCCTGGTTTTGGTCACAGATCCAGAAAGCCGCACACGAGCAGAAGATTACAAAGCCTACATGCTTTCGAAACCCCCTTTTAATCAGCTCGGCAACCAGCTCGATATCGTCATCACAGAAATGAGTGATGCTGATATGTCGTGCTCCAATGATATGCCGGCTTCTCCACGTATTATTAGCTGCAGCACCAGCAAACTCAATAAACGTAAACGTGATCTTGATGGCCATCACGTGGCCGCCTTCACTGACAATGCCACAGGGGGCGCTGGTGGGCAGACGGCCATTGCTTCTAAGGACTACCCGCTCAACACCATGATGCACGAGATGATGCACATGTATGGTTTGGCCGATGAGTACTGTTACAAAGACTCAGAAGTTGAGGTGTACTGTAATCCTCCTCGTCGTGGCCCCAACGTCGCTATGATCGCACCTAATCCGCCTTATGCGAACAAAGGCGAAGCGCTTTCAAAACACGGCGACAAGATCGGATGGACCAGCGAGATTCACGCTCCCACTCCAGTCACGCAAGACACGACTGTGTTGGGTACTCCGAGCGGTGAGTACGGCGAGAGTGCCGGTCTCTATGAAGGTGGCCACTGCTCGAATAAGACGGGTATGGCAGAAAAAGTTTATCGTCCCTACGAAAACTCAATCATGAAAACATTGAGCGTGGATAAAATTCAGCCCTTCTATCAAGCACGTATTTTGGAAGCGATGGAGTCGGCCCGTGGCCGTCGTTTTGAAGCTCGTCGTCCGGTAGAAAATCAGGCGTGGCCGCAAATGCTCTCTGAGCCTGAGCCATCGGAAGTGGTCATTGACGGCACACCAGCGCAAACTGAAGAGATCATCTGCCCACCAACACTGGGACCAGTTTCTGGTGATGGGACCAATGCGGCGACCTTGAAAGAAGAGATCGATCACATCTATCAACACATCCTCTACCCTAAAACTAAACACGAGAGACCGAATGGCCAATAAGCGCACCATCCAAAAAGACGAAATACTGATTCGCGAGGGCGAGCACAGTGGAAACATGTTTTGGCTACAAACAGGCCAACTGGTTGTGCTGAAGCGCAAAGGGCTGGAAGAAATTCAACTCGGGCATATCTACGCCGGCGAACTTGTAGGCGAAATGAGTTTCCTTGATGGCGAACCACGGAGTGCCTCGGTGAAGGCCATCACAGAATGTGAATTGATTGAAATCCCACGCGAGACATTTGATAAGGTCTTTAGTGGTCAGCCTACGTGGTTCCAAGGTCTCGTGAAAACGCTCACGGAACGTTTGCGCAAAACCAACGCGAAGGTCAAAGTCTAATTTAAGTGTAATTTACTGCGCGAGGGAGCACCGGAACTCCAGGGAATGAATCCCACCTGCCCCTCGCTCAAACTCTCCACAGCGTTAAACGCATCATCTTTCAGCCAAGACAATTTTAAACTTCTCTCTTCGCCCTTAGGGTTGATCACACGTAGGTCGGCCCCTCGAGTCAGTCCCGGACCACGCACGCGGATAGCGAGCCAAGATTCACGTTTGCCCTCGAGAACTTCACCACACAAACGCTCATCATGACCTAAGTGTTGGTTCTTAAGTTTGTTGAACAGCACATCCGACTTGTTCACATCCCAATAGCCGCGCATCCAATCAGTGTTCCACGCCTGCTTGAGCGCTTCACGATTTTGATCCTGGGGACTGGCGATAAAATTCGCTACTAACTGGGCAACCGAAGATTGCAGGCGATGATCAATACGGGCGTAATCAATCCCGGCCGCTTGCATATCACTCCAGCGCTCGAGCAAGCCGAGATCTTTGGGATGAAACATCAAAGTTCCGTGGGCATTTTCCTGCAACGGAAAACCTTTATGGGGCGATTCTTCACTGGCGCCCGTCGCCTTCCACTCGCTGCCCTCGGGAGCACTGGCGAGACTTGAAAGCAGCGGACGTGGCGAATGAAACAAGAGCAATGGGCCCAGCGCCATCACTTCTAATGGAAGACCGAGCTGCTGGCGCCACTGGCGAATGACAGACAAAGGTAATTCAGGTGAAAGAGCAATGCGAGTCAAGCGCGCGCCGAGACGCTGCTTCCAAGATTCAATCGCCATTTGGTTGTGATGACCGGCCTCAAGAATGAGATGGATATCGCAGCTGAGATTTTCCCGCGCCCACCAAGCAGCTCCGGCATCACGAACTCGGATGGCATCAAAGACGCTTGGAAAGTTTTTAAGTTTCAGCGTGAGGTCGCGAAAGCGCGGTTCCTCCATCAAGGCGTCCCATTCAAAAGAGACGGTAAGGCCTTTTGCTTTCGCAGCAAGAGCGAGGACGCTGGCGTCCTCCCAACTAAGCGTACCGCGACGGGAAAACTCCTTCACGGCAACGATGCAATCAACATCATTCCAAAGGGCCAGTTCTTCTAATGAGAGTACGTAAACGGCGCCCTTCATAAGCTTTTACCCAGTCGCACCACTTGGCCCGCGGCCAAACCGGGTGTCCAAGGAAAGCGCACTAAGCTTGATGGTTTTGAACGAGTCAGCGCTGAATAATCTGGCGCGAGCATTTCCCGCGCAGATAACGTGACGGTCTCGCCCTCAAATGTAAGTGCTTCTAGACGAGCGTCTTGTTCAAAAGATTGTTTACACTCAAGCAAAACGCCGCGCTCGGGCCCGGCACTTAACACCACGCCGGCCATGCCCCAGGCACTGTCGACATGTTCGCGTTCATCAAAAATAGAATCCGCACCGGCCGGCCCAACAAGAGAGGCTTCCGTGGCATCACGATGAGGAAGACGGCGCAGTTCCTCCTGCCACTCGCCCCACGGAGCATTGTCCCAGTGGCCGTGCTTTTTCCAGAAATCCAAGGCGCGACGATAGACTCGCGTGGTGGTGGCAGCGTAGAGCGGGCTCTTCATGCGACCTTCGACCTTGAGAGACACAATCCCCTCTTGCACAAAGCGCGGCAGCACAGAAAGGCCCTCGAGATCTTTTGAACTCATGAAGAAGGCACTTTCGTTTTTGCCGTCTTCAAACTTGATATCGTAACTGAAGCGGCAGCTATGAGCGCAACCGCCGCGATTGGAATCTCGGCCCTGAGTAAAATTGGAAATCACGCAGTGGCCGGAGTAGGCCATACACATGGCCCCATGAACAAACTGCTCCATCTCGACACCGCTCAAACGCTGGAGCGCTCCTGCATCATGGACAGTCACTTCACGCCCGAGCACCACGCGAGTGGCCCCAAGCTCTTGCCAGGCCTTCACACCTGCTAGATTGAGCACTGAGGCCTGAGTTGAAACATGCAAAGGAATCGGTCCATGCTCACGTACCAAGAGGGCGACGCCTGGATCGGAGACGATGACCGCATCTACCGCGATAGATTTCAAATAACGGATGAAATCCGGCAACTCTACTAGATCCTCATCATGCAAAAAGCCATTAAGCACCACATAGACTTTGGCGCCACGCTGATGGGCAAAGGCCACACCGATGGCCAGCTCTTCACGGGTGAAATTATCCGCGGCCGCTCGCAAGCCATAGTCCTGGCCCGCGCAATAAACAGCATCGGCCCCGTAAAGTACGGCGGTTTTCAGCTTATCGAGGTTGCCCGCAGGTGCGAGGAGTTCCGGAGTAAAACGTTCCATTGGGCTTTCATTTACCAAAATGCAGTCGTTTGTTAAACTCATTCTAAGATGCTGAAAAAACTCCTTATCCTTTTGCCCCTCGGGACACTCGCCGCCATCGGTTTTTTGGCCTGGCAGCGTGTGCAAACGAACCCGGATGGTGTGATTCCCTTGCCCTACACCCTTCCGGCGGTGGGTGAGAAAATCGCAGTGGACGCGCCTTTATTGATTGTGGGCGATCGCATGGCCGCGCGCTTTGGGCTATTTAAAGAAACACTCTCGCTGGATATCTCCACCGGTCTTTCAAAACCACTCAAAACGGGTGTGCTGGCCGGCGAACGAAATGGCCTTCATCGCACTCTGCGGGTTTTGGAAAATCTAGAAAAGTGGCCCAAGATCATGCTCTACACCGGCGGCTCAGAAGAGCTGGTAGAGGAAAAGTTTTTAACTCGTGAGATCCCCACCATTCGCAAAAACTTTGAGCGCTATGCTGACGATCGCTGGCGCACACTGCTGATGCTGTGGCCTGAATCCGCACGCCTACTTTACGACCCTCTGGTGCGCCAGGTGCTGCCTGATGAGCCGGCCACGGCTCCTGCTCGCGAGATGTCAGAGGCTGAATATCAAGTGCGTCTCGAACTGTCCTACCGCATTTTTGAGATAGAACTCGAGCGCATGGTGGAGCTTTCACGCACGCAGGATGTGGTGCTGATTTTCATGACCGCCCCTGTGAATCTAGATATCCCACCCAAGAAAACCTGCACCGTGGCCAACACCAATGAAGCCACTCGTGAGATGGCGGCCATTCGTGAATTGATTCGCCAGCAAGACTACAAAGCCGCTTACCCCCGTGCGCGCGAGCTCGCTGATAACACCATCGCCAATGCGGAAGTCTTTTTCCTTTTTGGCCAGGTCGCGCAAAGAATCGGTCGCAGTGACGAGGCGAAGGCCGCCCTTCGCAAAGCCGCTGCTTTTGATTGCCGCAGTTGGCGCGCCAATGAAGTCACCAACAGCATCATCCGCAAAGTGGCACGGGATCACCGCGTGGCCTTGTTTGATTTTGCTGACATGGTGGATGATGATTGGCGCAAGAACACCACGTTCTTTGATGAAATTTACCCGCAAGATCTTTACTATGAAAAGGCCAGCAAGGCCTTGGCGGTAGTCTTAAGACGTATGCTTAAACTGTGAGGACGCTATGCAAACTTATGATGTTGAGCTGAAAAAAAATGAAGTGCTCTGCCGTGAAGGTGATGTGGAAACCGATCTCTACATCGTGCAATCCGGTGAACTACTCGTTTGCGTGCGTAAAGGAACCCAAGTCACGGCGGTGGCCAAACTTGGCGCGGGTGAATACATCGGTGAACTCTCCTTCTTCGACAATAAACCTCGTGGGGCCGACATTATTGCCTTGGGAGATTGTAAGCTGGTTAAAATTCCTGCCGTTGAAATCCGTGAAAGCTTCCCGGCCTGGTTGACGACCGTGGGCAAGATGCTCGCCCTGAAATTGCGCCTGCACGACGATGTGATTCGCAGCAAAGGAATCAAAAAATCCAATGTGGAAACCATCAAGCCGTTGAGCATGGACGATCAGCGGATGTATAACCAACTCCTGAGTAAATAAATCCTATATAAAGCCATCTTTGGCCCCATGCGTCCCGAAAGGCACCGCCTTGAGGGCGCATCTTGCGCCTGGAGACCCGCCTAAAACTGGGTTTGGGTTGGCATGAGTCTTGAAATACCCTCTGGCAACAGGGAGTCCAAGGATACGGACTCCCCAGAGCTCAAGCTCTGGAGCCCACACAAGGAGGATCCCATGAAAGCATTTATCTTCGTTCTGATGACCATCGTTCTCAGCGCCTGCGCAACCCCAAGCCGCCACCCTATCGAAGAAGGCGGAAACCTAGGCGGGTTTAAAGGCCAAAACAGTGGTCCCGATCGCTACCAGGCCGGTTACTTTGAACCAGGTAGTACACGTCGTTAACGGCCCTTGTCAGACATGCAGGTCTTACTTATAAAGTCGGCATACATTTGTGTGCCGACTTTTATGACGAGGAGACCTCTCTTTGAAGCCCAATTACTCACAAGCTAACACCCGTTTTCAAAACGTCGACTCGTTCAAAGAATGGACGACCGAAGCGGCCGATGAAGTTTACCAAATCTCGCGCTGGGGTGAAGGCTACTTCGCCATCAACCAAACCGGCGACATGTGCGTTCTCCCGCAAAAAAATCCGAACGGCCCACGCATCAACATGATGGAAGTGATCGAGGAAATGAAGCTCAAAAAGCTCGCTTTCCCGGCCGTGATTCGTTTCCACGATATTCTTCGCTCGCAAGTAACCAACATCAACAAAACATTCCGTGCTGTCATCGAGGAAGCGCGCTTCAACGGTCAGTACACCGGTGTGTACCCGATTAAAGTAAACCAGATGCGCGAAGTGGTGGATGAGATCGTCGACGCCGGCGCGCCATTTAACTACGGTCTGGAAGCAGGCTCGAAGCCTGAATTGATCGCGGCCCTTGCGATGAACACCAACCAAAACTCACTCACGATTTTGAACGGCTACAAAGACGAAGACTTTTTGCGTCTCGCTCTCTTGGGCATTCAGCTCGGTCGCAAAGTCATTGTTGTCGTTGAAAAATACTCTGAACTTATACAGCTCCTCGATCTTGCGCAGAAAACCGGTGTCGAGCCAATGATCGGTCTTCGTGCCAAACTCGCGACAAAATCGACGGGTAAATGGGCCGGCTCGTCGGGTGACTACGCCAAATTCGGTCTCACGATTCCAGAAATTCTCCAAGCCGTTCGCCACTGTAAATCTATTGGCAAAGAACACTGCTTGAAGCTCTTCCACTTCCATATCGGCTCTCAGATTCCAGACATCCGCACCATCAAAGACTCCATCACAGAAGCCTCACGCATTTTCTGTAAGTTGGTGCAAGAAGGCGCGAAGCTTGAGTACTTCGATGTCGGCGGCGGCGTGGGCGTGAACTACGACGGCACCGGCTCAATTAACTACTCACTGAAAGACTACGTCGGCGACGTGGTTTATATCCTCAAGCAGACCTGTGACTTGGAAGATGTTCCGCACCCGAACATTGTGTCTGAGTCGGGCCGTTTGGTGACAGCTCACCACTCGTGCGTGATCACCAACGTCTTCGGAGCGATCGAGATTGGTAAATCTGATTTGCCGACCGATAAAAAAATGAATGAGCACGTGCTCGTGACAAACATCCGCGACATCTCAAGCGACATCACCGACAAGAATTACAAAGACGTTTACTCTGATGCTTTGAAAATCAAAGAAGACACCGAGAGTGCCTTCAAGCTCGGCGTTTTGAATCTCGAAGAGCGCGCCAAAGTAGAAACACTTTTCTGGAAAATTTCACGCGCGGTGATCGAGCATTCTAAAAAAGACGAATACGCTCCCGACGAAATTCTCATGCTGAGAAATCAAATGGCGCAGCAGTACCTCTCGAACTTCTCGGTCTTCCAGTCGGCCCCAGATACTTGGGGTATCGGTCAGATTCTTCCCGTGTTGCCGATTCATCGCTTGAATCAGCGTCCGGAAGTCTTGGCAAGCATCGCCGACATCACGTGTGACAGTGACGGCAAAATTGATTGCTTCCTGTCTCCAGACGGCCCCTCACAAACGGTGCCGATGCATAAGCTCAATGACGGCGAAGACTACTACATTGGTCTATTCATGACGGGCGCCTACCAAGACATCATGGGTGATATGCACAACTGCTTCGGTCGTTTGAATGAAGTGCACGTGTTCTGTGATGATGATGACCCAACTGACTTCTACATCGAAGAAATCATCCCAGGGAACCGCTCTGACCAAGTATTGAAAACGCTGCAGTACAACCCTGAGACTATGGCGCAAACCATGAAGGCGAATATTGATCAGCAAGTGAAACGCGGAAAGATCAGACCTCGTGATGGCGTGGATCTCACTGATTTTTATGAGGACTGCCTGAAAAGCTATACTTACCTTCGAAAATGACCTTTTTCGCACCCCTTCGGGGGTGCGATCTGTCTCCAAATCTTCACAATTCCTTGATAAGACGATCACTCCCCCTGGCATGCTTCGTGAAGTATAGTCCCTCAACTGGCCCTGGAAGGGCCCTAGAGGGAGGATCCCATGAAGTCGTTAATGTTGATCGCCGTGAGTTTGATGTTCGTTTCATGCGCCAGCACCCGCGCCAATCTTGAGAAGGCACAGAAGCCTGATCGCACCATTGCTAACACCCCGAACTTAGGCCAGGTCGGTCAGTTCAACATGAGTGTGATCGGCCACTAGTCTAAAAAAAATACCAAGTCCGCTCTACAGTTCCAGATCACAGCTAGCATGAGGGAATGAAATATCTTTTCACCTTCATGCTGGCCGTTACTCTCGCCCCTGCCTGGGCCAGCAAACCAGTGATGCCAGATGATATCGCCACAGAGCTCGCCGAACTTCTGATCAATGGCCAAGAAGCTCAACCAGAAATCGAAACCACTCCTGAAACAACTGAAGACCAGAATCTCGGCCAACGTGCGCTGGGTTGGTTACGTCGTCAGGCCGATCGTGCCGAAGAGGCCCTCGAGCGTCGTCGAGCTGCTGGTGGCTCACAGCTCTCAGTCATGACGGAAAAACGTGTAGAAGAAATTCTCACGCAATACTCACTGGGCACCGGCTGGTCAGAAGACACTCTCAAAAAACTCACTCCCTTTATGGGCGTCAAGATTCTGGATTCCTTCGCAGCTCTTCCAGCAGAAGAGCGTGAGGCGGCTTTGAACGAAGTCATGGATATCTACTCACGCCTCCCAGTGAACTTACTTATCACCTTACGCCAGCGCAATCGTGGTATTGATCTCGTGGCCGACAATGTCACCAATCACCCAGCGATGGAGTCATACGCCAACGTCCGCCCCCGCGGCTGGGCGGAAGGACGCACCTGGAGTGAAGTGCCAGGCGCAGGGGCCACTGGCCGTCACGGAACCATCATTGCGGGCAATTCGCTTCATCGCGGGCACGGCTCAGTTGATTTGATTTTGCATGAAGTGGGTCACACGGTGGATCGTTATTTCAAAGACCGTGACGGCACCATGGATTTCTCGAACACTCGCATTTTCTCAGAGGTGAATAGCACGACACCTTTTGAGGCCCTCTACGGTCGCTCGGCCGGCTATCAAAGCTCAAATGATGAAGAAAATTTTGCGGAGATGTTTGCACTCTATTTCGCCACACCGGAAACTCGGCAGCACTTAAGCGAGATTTTCCCCGCAGGATATAGCTACTTTCAAAGCGCTTTCTAGGATTCCATCTCGAGATACTGATTCTTGTATCCGATGTAACTCTTGTAGTGATTTCCGTATTTATTGAGTTCTTGCGGAGTCAACGGACGCGTGACCTGCGCAGGCCGCCCCATGATCATACTGCCTGCCGGAAAAACCTTACCTGGCGGCACCAAGGTTCCGGCCGCCACTACAGAATTTTCTCCGATGATCGCCCCATCCAAAATAATCGCGCCCATCCCGATCAAACATGAATCTCCAATGGTGCAGCCATGCATGACCACACTATGACCGATGCTGACGTTCTTACCAATGGTGAGACCATCTTTTTCTGTCACATGCAGCATGCTCAAGTCTTGCACGTTGGTATTCTCGCCGATGCGAATGAAATTCACGTCGGCACGAACCACACAGTTGTGCCAAACAGAGACATGATCACCAAAGACCACACGGCCGACAATCTGCGCGCCCGGTGCGATGTAAACACCACTGCCGAAACTATGCGTCCATTGCAAATAGCGGTGAATGGGCATGCAATTCTCCTCGTAATACGCCTAACATCTTGATGCCTTCGGGGAATAACTGTGAAGGCACCAACTGCACCTTACCGCCTTCACGCAGGACAGTGGCAGCGAGTTCTGTCTCAGGAGTCAAGGGCGCCGGTGCACGCATCAAAAGCAGACGCGAGATACTTCCTTCTTCGGCGGCACGGGCCAATTCATACATATCGCTTAGCACTCGCCCGGCACGCATTTGGGTGCGCAGACGTTCTTGAAAATGACTGATGTAGACTTCCCGTACTTTCACACGAAAAGTTTCTGCACTCCCCAGAATTTGTGGGCAGGTCAGTGCCGTGAGGTCACTGCTCGTGTGAGTGATCACGCCGTAAGGATGTTGGAAGAATTTCACGAAAGCACTCACCAGATTCTCTTCGCCTGAAACCACCACCGGCAAACGGGCCAGGCGTGGTACTTGGAGCAAGTGCATGGCAAAGCGCTTGAGTCCCATGAGTGGTCGATGAGCGACAACACCATGAAGAAAAGCCTGCTGTGGGATCACATCAGTGAGCACATCACGGGCCTCGATCAGCTCGAGTTGAATATTGTCGCCAATATAAAAACGCAGCTCGGAGGATGTGAGGATAATAAGGGCGTACTCAGGATTACTGAAAAAATCGATAGGCTTCAAATAAACATCAATGTTCTACCAGCGGGCCTCATGCCACGCTGTCTCGACTTTCAGTATAAACTATCGCATGCTGATTTTGCAGGGAAACCGACTTTCAAAGCGAGTCACTCAACTATGTCGCTGGCCACTCCTGACATTCCACTAGACTGGGGACTTGATCCAACGGCCCCTCACAGCAAGCAACTGAATGAGCAACTAGGTGCGCTAGCGCGACGCTTGGTAAAAACCTTTCACGAAACGGCCGGCGATAAAGAAGCACGACGCCAAGCGGTTTCACGTTACTATCGTAAGTTCTACACCATGACGCTTTGTAAAAGTTGCGTCACGGCCGGTGTGAATAGTTCTCCTGCTCGTGATCGTGTGCTGGATTTCCCATGGTGGGAGTTGGAAGAAGATCGTTTTATGTGTCTTAAAGTTTGGGAGAAAATCAATACATGAATCTTGTCTTGGCCAGCACTTCGCCCTATCGTCGCGCCCTGCTTGAACGCTTGGGCTATCCTTTCACCTGCGAAAAACCTAACGTCGATGAAGACCGCTATAAAACCGAAGGCCGCTCACCCAAAGAGTTGGCAGCATTGCTAGCACGGGAAAAAGCACGAGAAGTCTCGCTGAGAAAACCAGGGGCCCTGGTGATCGGTGGTGATCAAGTGGCCGCCATCGGCACCAGCATCCTCGGAAAACCTGGCAGTATTGATATGGCCGTCGCGCAACTTTTACGATTACAGAATCAAACTCACCAACTCTACACCGCGGTTCATCTCATGGGCCCGGGCATTGATGTTCCTATCATGGAAGTCACTCACCTCACCATGCGTGCACTGAATTTTCAACAAGCACGTCATTACGTGATGAAGGATCAGCCGCTGGATTGTGCGGGCTCATATAAGTTGGAAGTGACAGGAGTGAAACTGTTTTCAAAGATTGAAGGCGCCGATCACGACGCCATTGTAGGATTACCGCTCATCAGCTTACAGACACAGCTGCTAGCTCTTGGTTTTAGTTTTTTTGATGAGACTCGCTAGCTCGATGATTTGACGGTTCTCGCGGACAAAAAGTCCTTCGTCCCCTTTCAAAGCATCTGTCAGCATGGCGCGCGCGACTTGATCTGCCTGCACTGGTGCGCGTCCTGGTAAGTAGCGTTGCAGGATTCCTGCCACGGGGCCCATGGTTTTCTGCGCCACCAACTCACCCATGCGCAACTCGGGACGGGCCGCGAGCAACAATGAGGGACGGTAAATAAAGAAGGCCTGGAACAAATGGTCTTTAAGAATTTTTTCCACTTCCGCTTTGACACGCAAGTAAGCAAACATCGAATGCGGGGCCACGCCCTGCGCACTCACTAAGTAAAAACGGCGAACTCCGGTTTGTTTAGCGACGACGAGAGCTTGGTGTGCCGTATGCAGTTCGAGTTCGCGGAATTTTTCTTGGTCGCCGGCTTTTTTAAGTGTTGAACCAAAGCAGTAGAAAAAATCACTGATGTTGGTATCAAGTTGCCATGGGCGAAAAAATTCAGCGTAGTCGTGGGTGACAATTTTTTTATTTTCTAAACTTAGCGCTTTACGCACGGGCGCATGCACTTTGTTGAATTTGTCGGAATCTACCAAATGGCGCAAAAGCTGTTGTCCGACGGCCCCCGTGCCCCCTAGAATGAATGCGTGCCGCTTAGCTGCTGATGACATGTTCAAAAACCTCCGACTTGAGGAATATTGTATGACGAGCTTTATGAAAAGATTAGCGATAGTTTTAGGCCTCGTCGGGGCGGCCTTTCCGGTACTCGCTCAACCCAAGTTTCTCCCAGTGGCCCCCAAGGGATTCAAAGTATCGCTTTTCGGCACTGCCACTAACGCTCGCCAAATGGCGCTGTCGCCGAAAGGTCCCGTCTACGTTGGAAGTATGGAAGCGGGCACGGTGCATGTGATTCAGAACGGCAAGTCCAAGCCTTTTTTGACCGACCTCACCTATCCCAGCGGTCTCTTATGGCACAAAGGCGATCTTTACGTAGCAGAGATCTCTCGCCTTTCAGTCATCCGTGATGTGGATGCCGTTGTGGCCAAAGGCAGCAAGCCTAACTTAGTTCCCCTTAAAACCAATTTCCCTAATGACCTCAACCACGGCTGGAAAACACTCGCGCTCGGACCGGATGAAAAGATCTATATCCCTGTCGGGGCACCTTGCAATATCTGTCCGCCGGATGCTCCCTACGCCTCCATTCATCGCGTGAGCTTGGATGGAAAAAATATGGAAACAGTGGCGCGCGGGATACGTAACAGCGTGGGCATGACTTTCCATCCGCAGACCAAAGAGCTGTGGTTCACCGAAATGGGTCGCGACATGATGGGCGACGATATGCCACCTGATGAAATTAATATTCTCAAAGTGGGCGCACACTATGGCTTCCCCTATTTGCATGCCAAAAAAGTCAAAGACCCTAACTACTTTGGCCAAATGCCGCCGAAGCTGGTGACCACTCCCCCGGTCATCGAAGTTCCGGCCCACGCCGCGCCGATTGGCATTTTGTTCACTCACAACTCTCCGAGCTTTGCCAAAGCTTACCCAGGTTGTTTCTTGGTTGCCCTTCATGGCTCATGGAACCGTTCAAAGAAAAATGGCTACGAGGTTTCTCTCGGTTGCCCTAATAAACAAAACCAAATCACGGCGCTTAAACCGTTCCTCACAGGCTTCTTAAAAACACCCACCGTCTTGGGACGCCCCGTGGATCTCCAGTGGGACAAAGACGGCGCCTTACTGGTTTCAGATGATCATGCCGGCGCTGTCTGGCGCGTGGAGAAGACAAAATGAAATTCCTGTTCGTTCTTTTCTTTCTCGCATCCTGTGCGCATCAAGTTGGTGTTCCTCACAAAGAGGGCGCGAGCATTATGCAACTCGCAACCAACGAAACCTCAGCTGAATTCAACATCCTTCTTAACCGCAATGATGCTGCCGAATTTATTGTCATAAAGCCCAATGGTGAAACTGTCCTGCCCACTTCACAACAGGCCATTGAACGCCCAAGTTCCGAATGGGTTATGCACCAAGTACAATTCACGGCCCTCTCGCCGGCCAACGAAGATTTTCAGTTGATCGTGAAGTCCCGCGGACGCGTGCTGGATCAAAGAATTTTTCGTTTGTTCTCCAATCAAGGGGAACGTTTGCGTTTTGTGGTGGGTGCCTGCTCTGATGTTCGTCAAAGCGCTCATCAGGCCAAGATGTGGGCCAGTGTGGCCGCGCAGAACCCTGAATGGGTTTTCTTAATTGGTGATAACGTTTACGCCGCTCAGGACGAAAAAGAAATCACGGACGCAGCCCTTCTGTGGCAACGCTATGTGGATCATCGCCGCAGCTTGGATATCTATCACTGGAAAAAACTCATTCCCGTTCACAGCATTTGGGATGATAACGATTACGGACAAAAAGATGGTGGCCTAAGCTACGCTCTGAAAGACGAGGCCCAGGCCATTTTTAAGGCCTTCTTTCTTCCAGCATTCGCCGTCGACAATCTTATTCCTGGCCCAGGTGTCGCTGGACGACTTCAGCTGCGGGGGATGCACTTTGCTTTTCTCGATAACCGCAGCTTCCGCGATGACAAAAATACCGACGGTGAACATTTCGGCGTTGAGCAAGAGGCCTGGATGCTTTCAGCGCTTAAATCTTCTCAGCTTCCGACCTGGCTGATTTCAGGCGATCAGTTTTTTGGTGGCTACCATAAATATGACTCTTTTGAAGGTCGCCATCCGCGCGCCTTTGAAAACTTCCTGAAGCAACTCAAAGAAGTGCCTACCCCGTTTGTTTTTGTCTCCGGCGATCGGCACATGACAGAGATCATGCAGTTTCCCCGGGCACTCTTGGGGCAGTTAAGTTTTGAGCTCACCACCAGCCCTCTCCATGGCAAGATCTATCCCGGTAGTGGGACGGCAGAAGCGAATCCATGGCGTGTGGTGGCCAACGACAGCAGCTTGAACTTCATGTCTATTGAAACCTGGCTGGAAGAATCCAGCTGGAACGTGCATGTGGTGTCACGCAACGAACTGGGAACAGAATTGTTTCGGAGGGAGTTGTCGTTAACGACTGAGGCCTTAAAAGATTTCACCATCGAGAAAAGACAGAAGCGCAGAAAGTACCGGCGGGCACGCTGGCGCCGCCGGTAAACTCTTTTTTATTGGTTGAAGATCTTTTTGATTTCATCTTTTTCTGGATCGGTTCCTTCTTTCTTCACGGGTTTTTCAGCACCCTTGGTTTTCAAGAGGACACGGTCCAGATTTCTCATATAGGCCTTAGACACTTTCTCGAACAATGAATCATTCTCAGAACCGGCCAGGCCGCCATTGCGGTTTTTGTCGGCTGAGTCGAGCATGTTTTTAATGTCGCCTTCTTTCATGCCTGTTCTACGGGCCGCAGCGCCTAAAGCATCTTTCTCGTCTGCGCCGCCATTGGCACCACTATTGATACCGCTGCCGTTTTCGTCAGCACCATTCAATGAATCAAGTCCTGCGCCATAGTTATCGCCCGAACCCAAGCCAGAACCTGAACCAGATCCTGACCCAGAACCACTCATTGAAGAGCCGCCGCCGGCACCTGCACCATTCGGTGAAGCGACTGCGCCGAACTTCTGTCCCGCTTCTTTGTTCTTGTCCGCGAGGGAGCCAGCGCCACCATTCAAGGTGCCCATGCTGCCGCCGATACCAGAGTAAGAAGAGTTATCACCCGGGCGTGCCAAGCCTGACACACTCGAAAGTGGTGAGTTCAAATTACCGAAGAACTTTTTCGCAGAAGCCAAGCGCGTCGATGAAGCCGCGTTACCCTTCGTGCGATTTTGGAAGTTCAAGTTCGCTTTGTTGTCTTTGGCGACTCGTTCCGCGGTTCGACGAGCGGCATTCAGCACACGCAACTCAAATCCGTCCGTCAAACCAGCGTTGGTGGCCGTTCCCTGACCAGTGGCATTGCCACTGCGTGGGAGACCGCCGCCTTCAGGGAGCCCCATGAACTCAGCTGAGAGTGGGAAGCCCAGTGAACGGAAGCTGCGGAAGACATTGTTGCGAGTCTCACGACCTTCGACGTTGTCACCCATGCCCAAACCATAACGATCGCCGGTCACTTGGTAGCGACCGCGACGAATCGCCAAGTCTTCCGCGTAACGATTGAAGGCATCATCCAACTCAATACCGCGACGGATAGAGAGTGTGGTGAGCAAGCGGATGTTGTGCAACAACGAGAGGTAGTAGTTTTCGAGATAGGCCAATGGATAACCAATGCCCGACTGGCCCGACATATGACGCCAGTTGAAGTGCAATTGGTAAACGTAGTTGGCGAAGAGTTCAGCATTCTTTTCGCTTTCTACTGAGCAAGGCTTCGAGGTATCGGCCGGACAGAAGATATCACCATGGCCCCAAGGGTTCTGGTTGATGCCATCGTAGTTCTGAGCACCGCACTCGCGAAGGTCACGGCAAAGAGCGTACTTCTTCACGGCCTGCTTATACTTATCAATACGTTCTTGAGTGAACTGGAACTGAGGCTTAAAGTTCGCCTGAGCGTCGATGTATTTATCGAAGTCCGGGAAGAATCGTGCCTTATCTGAGGCCACTGCTTTCTTCTTACCAATCGATGATGCCCAAGCACAACCTTTCTGGAAGCCCGAATTCACCTCGGCCACCCACTTGTAATCCAGATTGAGCGTTTCTTCATAAAACTCTGGCAAGACTGGATCCATCAAAGTCTTATCCGACATCACTTCTTTCCAAGGTTGGAAATCAGCTTTGTTAGCGATGGCCGCATCTGGCAATGGACGATAGAAGCTGCGCGCACACATGGTGCCTTTGAACGGGCCCGAGCAAGGGTTCGGCTGCATACCTGGGTAGCCCACTGCGGCTGCATAAGTTTGCGCACAAGAACGTTCTTCTTTTTTCTTCCAAGGGAAAACTTGCTCAATGCCAGGATTGTTACTGAACGCTGGCCAGTGAAGGATGCGGTAGAAGGTTTTACAGTAGAAGAGTTTCAAGAATCCACAGCTCTTCTTTTCAACCAAACGGTCTTCGATCATCACGTTCGGGAAGTCTTTACTAAAGGACTCGACCACGTTGAAGCCACCAGTCGGATTGCCTTGTAGGGAGGTTAAGAGCGCACCACCCACGAGGATCGTACCGGCACTACCTAAGACCACGGTACTCGCGATCGAGCCGGCGACCGCAAACGCACCTAAGGCAAAGCCTACACCCACAACAAGAAGTGCGAGGATAAGGAACAACAAGAATTTAAAGGTCTTTTTCTTCCAAGAGTGAACCTTACTCTCAGTATGAACATAACCGCGGTACCAAGAGTCTTTTGATTTATCCGCTTCGAAGGCCTGGATGATAGTCTTGTCGACCCCGCCCGCTTTCATTTGAGCGATGCGTGCGTTCCAGTAACTGGTCAAACGGGCCACTGGTTTTTTTGCACGGTTAATATCTTCGGCAATGGTCTGCAACTCTGTTTCCACTTTCTCTGTGTCCATAAACACATCAATTTGGTTACATGAGCGTAAACGCAACCAACGCACGAGAACTTCTTCGTGGTTAATACCTGCGGCACCAGAGTCGATATTATCGACATCATCGACACCTTGGCGGCCCTGGCCTGCCATCTTCTCAAGTTTCTGCAGGTACATCGCGACGTAGTTCGGGAACTCGACGCCGTCTCTGTAAGGCTGCTCAGCAGAATCCGGCAGCTTGAGGGCATCGCGCATTTCACCATCGCGGCAGATTTTGTTTTCTGGCTGACCGGTACATTGTGAGTAGAAGAAGGCCTGTTTCTCCGGAGAGAACTTTTCTGGACCAAAGGTGTACACACACTGACATGACACAAGCAAGTCGAGGTACTTCAACTGTTCACGAGTTGAGTAACGGTTGTCACGAATCTCATTCATGAGGTCTTTCGTGCGTGTGTAAAGGTTTTTTGGGTTCGCTTTTCCGCCGGCATCGAGCAAGTGCCACATGTCCTGCGTGCCGCGACCAGAGTAGCTGGTTTCAAATGAACGCACGAAAAGATCGGCGTTACGAAGTAAGTTAGAAGAATCGAGCCAGTTGTCTTTGCCGGTATCAAACTCACACATCTCTACATTCGAGCGCTCTTTCGGAGTGATCGCTGGAATGTTGTAGCGTTTGACGTATTCTTCTTGCGTGAAGACTTTACCGATTTTTTTGCCGGCCTTGATGGCAGCAGCGTTGTCGCCTGCCATTTTTTTGCGAATAGCGTAGACCTTAAGCAACTCGGCTTTGCGTTTTGCCGCGTCCTTAATGTTCATCACTTTTTTAACTTCAGCTTCGATCAAATCAAGCTGCGCCACTGAGAGGGCTTCGTCGTTCACCCAAGTCCCTTGCGAGGTATTAGGTCCGTTGTTTGCCGGAACTTCGAGCTCTTGCGCGTGGGCCGAGAACGCGAACAAGTTCGCCGCCACTTGTTGCCAGATGTTTTTTGACTCAACTGATGCTTGAGGTGCAGGCAAAATGAACGGAGGCATTTCAAGTGTGCACATGCCATCGATGCCGATAATGAAACCGCGGCAGCACTGTTTATTACCAGCAGGCTTCTGCCCTTCTTCGAGGCACATATCGCAAATATATTTATCTTGGCATTTGCCGCTGGTGCATTTGCCTGAGCAGCATTCATCTGCCGCTGAACATGAGGCTTCTTCCACTTTGCAGCTCACCCCTTCCACTCCATAGTCCTGACGACGGCACACACCGGCCTGGCAGTTTGGATTTTCGGGAGTGCACTCAGCGCCCAGTGGAATGGTTGGGAAGCAACCCATGATTGGAGCACAAACACCTGCGGCTTCTTCCGCGGGTTTGCTGCAAATTTTTGAAGCGCATTCAGAATGATCACCACAGGCCTGGTTTTGTTTCTTGCCCGGGGCCGTGGCTTCAAGTGTCACGGAGACACCTGTGACAAGGCCCGCACAGCATTCAGAACCGGCGAGAACAGCGTTCGCGTTCGTGCACGCAGGCTGCGCCGCTTGCAAACCATTGAAGTTTACAGCTGCGGTACATTTAGCAGAGCGCTCATTGAGTAGAGCGCTACTTGGATCACTGCCGGCGGTGAGCACTGCTTGGTGAGCAACTAGGCACGCCTCAACCTCAGCTAATTTAGCGTTGTGTTGTGCAAGGCTGATATAACCCGAAACATAAAAGTCATTGCTGGCGTTCACCAGTGTCGTGCGAAATTCTGCTTGAGTGAGCTTTTCAGGATCATTGGCGTAGAGATCTGACGTGAGTCTCGTGGCTTGACCTTGAATGGCCGCGAAAGATTCAGCGCGGGAATACTCCTGCACTGGTGAATCATCCACTGGACCTTCATCGTCTTGGGCGATGGCCAATTGGGGTGAAACGAGAAGAACGAGCATCAGCAAAAGAGTTAATGACTTCATATGACAACCTCTGGATTATTCATCTATGATTATAAGTCTCTAAGGACTTAGCGAACAAGCGCACTGCCACAACTTAGGGTATTTAGGTCCAGGCCCCTTGGCGGGGATGGCCAGTTTTGGTGGCAGTTTGAGCAAAGGACACCCCTTGAGCGAGACCATGACCCCCTGGGGCGGCCCTACCCAGTTTTTTTACTCCCTGACACCTGATGTGATTGATCAGGCGATGCGTGCCCATGGGCTCAGACCTTTGGGCCGAGTCATGGCGCTCAACAGTCTCGAAAACCGGGTCTATGATGTGGAAGTTGCCCCCATCGAAGTGCCGGAAGGGCCCTTTGCTCCTGATGCGGTGGTGGTGAAGTTCTATCGTCCTGGCCGTTGGAATGAAGCCACTCTTCATGAAGAGCACAACTTCTTGGCCGAATTAAATGAATACGAAATTCCGGTGGTCTCACCGTTGCAAAAAAACGGTGAAACACTCTTCAAACACGAAGAAACCGGCCTGCTCTACACGGTTTTCCCAAAAGTTCGTGGGCGCCTGAAAGATGAGCTGAATAAAGAAGAGTCGCGCCAGATTGGCCGCCTCATTGCTCGCCTGCATAACATCGGTAATTTGAATGCCTTCAAAGCGCGTCCGACGCTCAACACGAATGATTGGTTACTCGGCAATCTCACGGCCGTTGAGGCCATGGAGTTTATCGATCCCGACTTAAAGAAGAGCTTCGCTTTCATGGTGCAACAACTGCACGGACTCATCACGCCGATGATTCAAAGCCTACCGTTGCAGCGAGTGCACGGAGATTTCCATCGCGGCAACGTACTGTGGACCAATCAAGGCGCTTGGATCACTGACCTGGATGACTGTGTGATGGGACCACGCCAACAAGATCTCTGGCTCTTGTTTCCTGGCCGCGATGAATGGTCGCTGGAGATGCGTGGGGAATTTATGGAAGGCTATCAGGAGATGGCCCGTGAGCCGATCGGTCTCTCCCCGCTTTTGATCGAGGCCCTGCGCACCATGCGCTTGGTGCATTTCAACGGCTGGATCAGTAAACGTTGGGCCGATCCGGTCTTTCAGAATATGTTTCAGAGCTTTCCCACCAGAAACTACTGGGAACA
>JAUKPS010112026.1:0-21881 GCA_032273165.1 Chlorellidium tetrabotrys
AACGCCGTACCTCTACCCCCTGTCTACGGCAACCCTGTCGCTAATGCAGTCGCTGATGCGGTGCGCGACACTATCGCTATCGATCAGGCGGTAAACCCTGTTCGCACTGTTGCTGACCGTGCAGATCAGCGCTCACTGGACACCATGAGCAAGCTTTCCCGCGCCGTGGATCGACTGGACGTTATCGAACAAGGCCAGCCCGTGATGATCGAAGCTATCGAGGCGGTAGACAAGGCGCTGCGCGGTCTCGCTCAGAATGTGGATCGCATGGGGCAGATCGATCCTGCACTGGTGACTGATCAGGTGACCAACGCAGTGCGCGATGCGTTTAAACCATTCGAAGCGGCGGTTGTGGCGGCTGGCGCTCAGACTGCGGTAGGGCAGATGGTCTCGGTGTCCAAGGTCAAGACCGTGCCAGTGTCGGATGTGTTTGGTGTCGATGTCTATGACGTTGCAGGTAATGCGTTGCTGGTCGATGTCTACGACAATGCCAACGCTCCCGCCATCGATCCCTGCTTTGTGTGGACTGAAGGCATCTTGAAGCACCTGTTACTGTCGCAGTCCACTGGTGAAAACCTGTGGTTTGGCGGTGAAAAAGGCACTGGTAAATCGGAGACCGTCCGACAATTCGCGGCTCGCACTGGTCGCGGCTACTGCCGCATCAACTTCCATAAGTACACCACTTCCGAGGATTACATCGGCGCGATGGGACTGGTCAATGGCGATACCGTGTTCACAGAGGGCGACTTCCTGCAAGCTTTCACCACTCCCGCTACCCTGATCCTGCTCGATGAGATCACCAACGCTGATCCTGCCGCACTGGCTACGCTGAACGGTTTTCTAGAGCCAAATTCTGCGGTGTCCTATGGCGGTGCGGTTCGCCGCCGTGCGCCTAACGTGCTGGTCTTTGCTGCTGACAATACCCTGACCAACGGCGATGAGTCGGGCCGCTACGCTGGTACTCGGCAGATGAATTCGGCACTGGCTGACCGTTTCGCTCGGGTTGTAGCGTTTAAACATCTTGCCCTGTCGGATGAGATCAATGCAGTGACCCGCCACACTGGCTGCACTGAGGCGCTGGCTGACCATGTACTGAAGGCGGTACACGCATGCCGTGCCAAGGTGACTAGCGGCGACATCATCGATGCACCATCGATCCGCCAAGTGATGGCCTTTATCCGCTCGGTCTCGGTGCTTGGTGTCGATGAGGCATGGGCTGCATCGATTGGACACCGCCAACCGTCCGAGTCGGCTACCGCCATCGAGGCCATCAAGGCCACCTACATTTCTGCGGACTTCATCCGCGCCAACATCTAAGAGGTTCACAATGAAACGTTTAAACGGTATCCAATTCCGCTCCGGTGTCGAAAAGGCAGCACATAAAATTGCCTCTGACTTGGGCGTAAAAATCAAGATCACTTGGGAGAGCGGCATTACCACTGCCGCCGTCAATCAGCATGGCGATGTCATGCTTGCCAATGTCGCGGATGATGCAGTCGTGACCGAGGCGCTGGTGTGGAAATACGCTGGCTTTGTGCTGCATGAGTTGCTGCACCGCAAGTGGACTGACTTTGCGGTGATCCTCTCGGCGAGTGGCGACTACCTGCGCCAACTGCATAACGGTGTCGAGGATGCCTACATCGAAAACCGCGCCGTGCGCGAGGGCCTGACTGGTAACGTCGAGCAACTGCTATCGGTGCTGGTCGATGGCATGGTCGATCAGGCGATGGACAACGTCAAGAACTGGTCGGACACCCGCCAGTATCCCTTCAGCTTTGCGGTGAATCTGCGCTTGCATGGCAAGACCGTGCCAATTGCCAAGGGCCATGAGTCGATCCTGACCGAGGCGCAGCGCCGCCTCACCGCATGCACTAGCACTGCCGATACCTTGGCGCTGGCGCAGTGGATCCTGAGCCAACTGCAAGCCGCTGATCAGGACGATCAGGACGACGATCAGGACGGCGACAAGGGCGACGACAAAGGCGGCGATCAAGACGGTGATCAAGACGGCGGCGCGGACGGTGCAGATGGCACCGATGGCAATGGCCCTGAGAGCGATTCTGAGGGGCCTAGCGGCGACGATAAGGGGCAGGGTAAGGGTAAGGGTGCGGGTCAGCCTAAAAAGCCCTCCACGGTTGGCCCTGCGAAGCCAGTAGCTGGCCCCCGCGCACCAGCGCGTCCGACTGAGCCAAGCCTAGAGTCTGACGGCAAGGCCCATGACGGCACTTACTCCAATGAATCAGGCGTGGCAAAGCCTGACCGCCATATCCGCGATGCCACTACATGGGACATCAGCATCACCGCTAATGCTCGGCTGCGCTATGAGGTGAAGCGCCTGTTTGAGAATACTGCCAATGATGAGTGGCAGGTCAACCGCCGCGCAGGGTCGCTCAATGTCCGCGCACTACCCAAGGTTTCCACCAGTGACCGACTGTTTAAACGCCGCCTTGAATCTGAAGGGGTCGATAGCGCCGTGGTAGTGGTGCTGGACGTTTCGGGCAGCATGTTCGATACCCAATACCAAGTGGATGCCAATGGCGTGGCGATACTGGACGCAAAGGGCGACTATGTGAGGTTTTGCTACATGGACTCTGCGGTCAAGGCTACTGCTGCGCTGCTCGACACCCTGACCCGCGCTGGTGTGAAGGTATCCCTGCACACATTCGGTTCGCGCACCTCGGTGTTCAAGGGGTTTGATGAACCACTGGCTCGGGGCCTGTCCAAGCTGGCCCATGTATGGAGCGGCGGCGACACCAACGACTATCAGGCGATCCGCTACGCCCATGAGGTGCTGGCCTACCGTCCCGAGGCGCGTAAGGCGGTGTTCGTTATCACTGACGGCGAGGGTAATGCAGAGGCTGCTGCTGCTCAGGTCAAGTCAGGCGAGGCACTCGGCATCAGCACCGTAGGCATCGGCATCAAGCATGACGTTGACCATATCTACCCTAAGTCGATCCGCATCAACTCGGCAGACGATATCGGGAATGCTTCGTTTAAACAAATCAAGCTTGCGGCATAAGGGGACATCATGCAACCAATGAATGCTAAGACTGCGGCCTCGGCTCGGGCCAAGCTGGACATTATCACCAGCATGGCGGGGCCAGACCCTGAGATGGCCCTTGCCGTCCTATCGTATGCGCTGATGCATGTAGCCCATGACAACAGGGTGATGTTTGCATCGGTGATTCAGAACTTAGCCATACTTGAAATCATGGCGCAAACGGAGGCAGGTCATGCAGAATGAAACCAGTAGCCTAGAGGCTTTGGGCTGGCTGGCGGTCTGCCTGATCTGCCTGTGCGTGGTCATTACTTGGGGGTCTTATGTCTGACTGGTACTCTACCCATACCCGAGTGTGGACTCATACCGCGCTTGGTGAAACCCAAGTAGCGGACTGCACCAACAAGAATCTGCCCACTGCTGATCAGCGTTTAAACGCACGCATGTGTGCGGCTGCACCTGCGCTGATGGAATTATTGGAATCGATCAACTACCTAGAGCCTGACCACCTCAATACCCTAGTAAGCATACGCAAGTATGTTTACCAAGGTTAAAGTGCTGGACTGTCCCTATGCGCGGTCTGCTGCACCTCAATGCCCCCTGCTGGTCGAGTTGGTCAACTCACCGCCAGTGCGGGGTCGGTATATCTATTGGGACAAGGGCTGGCAGATAGCAAGGATGCAGTCAGGCCAGCCATACAGGCTAGGTCGGCATGACAGTTTTTTTAGAGCAATATTCCACGCAAAATAATAAAGGGGCTTCGGCCCCTTTATCTGTTTAAACGTCTAATGATCCTTACCCCGGAGCTAAACCCCGGTGATATGTTTAAACGCTAAAACATATCTAGGTTTTCGCTGTAGGTTCCGGACGTTGTATTGAACAGCAGGGTTGTTTCCCCCTGAGTGCCAACCCAACGGTGACGGCACTTCCATACCGCCATCTCCACAAAGCCTTCCTTCCGATGGATCGTGATACCGCAGTCGGTCTTAGCCCACCATGCCATCGATCCACTGATGCTCATGCCGTCCGGTCTCGGCTGCTCCATGCCTGTGCGGTTGACCTTGGCGGGGTGAGCAACGAACCAGCAATGCAGATCATGGGCTTTGACAAACCGCTGCACCTTGGTAAGCATGTCAGAGATGGCCTCGGTCTCAGTCGAGTTGCGGGTTAGGTCTATGAAGTTGTAGGGGTCGATCACCAGCCCCCGCACACCCATACGCTTTATCGCCACCTTGGCGCGGGTCAGGATCGACTCAAGGGTCGATGGTTCATCCCCATTGGTATCGATGAATAGAAAATGCTCATTCACCCATTTAAACGCTGCTTCCTTTTCCTGATCGTTCATCCTGTTCTTACCGTCAAAGAACCGCTTCCTAGTGTAGATCTCCATCAGTCGGGTAATGTGGATCTCAGGTTGATTCTCAAACGAACAGATGGCAAACTTCCAATCATCGTTACTGGCAAGATTGACTGCGATCTGATCCACAAAATTGGACTTGCCCGAAGATGGGTAACCAGTGACCACCGTCAGTTGGGCGGGGGCCACCGTGTAAATGTCATCGATGGACTTAAAGCCTGTGCTGAATCCCTTCCCCGTACCGCGTGCGTACAGGTCGTTTAAACGATCCTTGTAGGTCGTCGCCTCGGACAGGCCAGCAATCGGGTACGCCACCGCCGCTTCCAGTATCTCCCTTATATGCGTTGAGGGGTCATGCGTTGAGGGGTCGTTGAGAAATATTTCATTCAAATCTTTGGCGGCAAACTTTGCCAATCTGCACTTCTCTTTGCCTATCCGTCTTGCTAACTCTTCTGCCAGTGCTTGCCCTGCGGTGTCTTGATCTGTGGCTAGGATGACATAGGGTGCTGCGTCTAAATACTCCACTGCATTCCATACATAGCTGAACCGCTTGTCTTCGCTGGGCAGAACTTTACCGTCTGCAACCTTGATGGGTGCGCCGCTCGGCACTGACACCACGTTCTCTATTCCTGCCTCCATCAATGTTAGGCAATCAATCTCACCTTCTACGATGATGATGGGCTTACCTTTCTCAAGCTGGTCGAGGCCAAAGAAATCATGCGCTCCACCTGCATCTTGTGTAAACGCTTTGTCGGGGAAGCTGCGGTATTTAACAGCGACTAAGGCTCCGTTTCGGTAGTAGGGGAATGCTATGGCATCGGAGTGACGGTCTAGCTTGGGAAAGAATTTATCTGCACCGAATAACCGCATGCGGTCTGCGGTTGGTTTTGATATGCCCCGCGACAGAAGGTAGTCGTAATGGAAGGGCTGGAGGACTTGGTTTTCTATTTTGAGGACAGGGACGGCTGACAATTTAATCTCCTTGGGTTGTATTGATCCATTTGCAGAACAGTGATGACAGTGATACACAACCGCGCCGTCAGGCTTGCGTGTCAGGGTCATGTCTTTCGAGTTTTGTTTCTTGCGCTCGTTTGAACAGTAGGGGCAAGCAATCCTACCGGTCTGGTCAAAGCCAGACCTTTCTATCATGGCTTCTATCATTCTTCTATCACATGTCCATATGAGTTTGAGAATGTACACGCCCACTCACCATCCTTGGTGCTATACACATTTATCAAGCGGTTAGCCTCATACACCTCAATCTCCTGTACATATTCATCTACCAATTTGCAGTAAGCAATTGCACCAGTCATATCTGTACAGTTATACATTGGTAAATGCAAAACTGCTGTATGACTACCAAATAAATAAGTGAAGTTGTCTATATCACATTGCAGCAAGCCCTCTTTATCCTCACGATGAGATTTCATCTTCTTGTTAATTTGTAAATTCATTTCGCTAATCATTTCATGCTCCCATCTTTGTTGCGTTTAAAGCTCCTGTTCTTTGATGGGGCTTGCAACTTGACCCCGTCGGAATTAGAACCACCCTTGCTCAAGGCTTTGACATGGGCTACGTCTTTACCTTTGCGGGGAACTCCTTCTGCGTCGAGTTTCCTACGCGCCTTTTGTCTTTCCATTCGGTCAGGGTGTTCGTTGCGTTGGACTTGGGTCTTGTATTCCTGTTTGAAATCGCGGGGCATAGTCACTCCTAAAATTTTTTAAACTTGTTTACATCCAACAGGACACAAGGCTCAATGTCTTGCCAGTCATCTCTATCTTTTCTGCCCCTGACTAACACATCATCAGGCTGGAAAAATCCGGTACGGAATTCTGCATAATAGACAGCATCGGTTGTTTTAACAACAAGAAAAAATGGCAGATCAGAAGACTCGGATATTTGCTTTGCTGCCATCCATTTGCCAAGGCTTAACAGGTAGCCCCCGAACTGGTCAATCTCTGCCATCGTATAGTTTCTAGTCTTAACCTCGCAAAAGGCAAGAGCCTTGTCACCTCTGGTAAGAACATAGTCAAGACTGTACTTGATGGACAACTTGACCGCCTTGCATTTCCACGCAGACTCAACCAAGGCTATGACCTTGGACTCTCTGGCTAAGTCATCCTCTGATTCATATAACTCTCTCATCTTGTTCCTTTTGCCCCGCTAAAGCAGGGCTTATTAAATTTCACCCAAAGACCCCCCTTCCCCACTGAAGGAGAAGGAAGGGATTGGTTTCACCGCCTCTCGGCATCTGCATGTCTATATGACCCCTGTGCTTGCAGATTAGACCAGCACCACGGATTGTTGGGAGTAGTTGCTCCGCGCCTTAACGCTTACCGTGTACCCTTTTCTTCCGCGCAGTCAGGTTGAACTCTTGCTATCGTGCGGAGTACGGCGGAAAACGAAAAAAGCCGTTAACCATGCACTGAGTGGAAACCTCCCAGTAGGAGGCCAATGCATGAGTAACGGCTTTTATCAGTTGCTTTCCACGACAACTGTTCGCACTGTATCACAGAATGATACGGGGTGCAACAACTTTCTAAAAAATATTGGTACTCGCTGCACTGGTGAGATTCGAACTCACGGAGGCCCAAGTATTGCCCGTAGCGGCACTCAAGTCTCTTTAGCTACGTCAACCATAGACCAACTCGGTCACAGCATCCGCTTTCCCAATGAAGAAAGTGTACAAGAAAAACAGGTACTCCAGATAGGTATCTTCCCTAATATGTTTAAACGTACAAGATCACGGGTAGCTCGCCCGGTGAGCCTGCCGGGGGTATACTGGCCCTGCATGTTTACATGCGTTCTCCTTGTCTCCTGTCCGCCTCAAGCGGACTTAGCCCTGCCTCTTGCGGGGCTTTTTTTTGGAGCAATTTCGGGGATGCATTCGATGGTGATGTCACTTCGGGGACACTCCGGATCAAGATGCCAGTAGGTATGCCTCTCCTTAACCTGACGGTCATTTGCGTAGATGCAGCCCTGCATCAGGTCTAGGATCAGGCTCTCATCCAAGTCAGGTCTGCGTGATGCGTAATAGATATGCATGGTCACCCGCAGATCCCCTTCCATAAGCACTGGCAGGACAGGGCATTGCTCCAAAAAGACATCGCTATAGGACAAAGCCTTCTTGGATTTGATCAGGCGAGACATGCCCCCGTACCTCACAACACGCCTTGAATTAGCCTTGCTTGCAGGCTCCCCAAAAATATTTATTGATAGCACTTGCATTTTTGGTGTAACATCACTATCATTCGTTGCAGGGATCATAAAAACCTTTTGGAGATGAGATGAAAATTACGAACAAGTACAGCCTACCAGAGGCATTAGTCAATGCCATGCTGAAGGATGACTACAGCAAAGGCGCTTCTGAGTATAGCGTTACAGGGCTGTTGCAGCCGCCCAAAGTTGCACTGTTACGAGAACAGTACGACGATCAGATAGAAATAGACGTTAGCGACAAGATGTTCACCTTCCTTGGAACTGCCCTGCACAAGGTGCTTGAAGCCACGCTAATGCCTGATAACTGCACGTTTGAAGAGCGTCTGCATACCAAGGTAGACGGCACAAGTATCAGCGGAGCAATTGATGTACAGGAGCGTGGAGAAAACGGCACAACTATATGGGACTACAAGGTTACCTCAGTGTGGTCTGTGATCAACGAGAAATCTGAGTGGGTAGAACAACTCAACATGTACAAGTGGCTAGTTGAGACCGTTAAGGGAGAGCGGATCGTTGGACTCAAGATCTGCGCATTCCTAAGAGACTGGAGCAAGAACAAATCTGGTGACAACTACCCCGAGGCTTCCATCGTCACGATAGACATCCCTATGTGGACTGCTACAGAGACCGAAGCGTTCATCATGGATCGTTTAAACGCACACCGTAAAGCGAAGATGGCAAGAGATTTTGGAGAAGAGCTACCGCCCTGCTCCAATGCAGAACGTTGGATGTCGGAAACGACATTTGCCGTGAAGAGAGAGGGTCGCAAGACTGCGATCCGTGTATTAACCAATGTAGATGAAGCCAAAGAGATGGCAGTAAAGGAAAAAGGATATGTCGAAACAAGACTCGGAGAGCCAAGGCGCTGCGCAGGAAACTACTGCCAAGTCAGCCAGTGGTGCAACCAATACAAAGGAGAAGCAAGTGAGCGATGAACTTGTAGAGGCAGAAGATTGGCCTAAAGGTCTGTACATGATTTTTATAAAAGAAGATACAGACAACATAGATGGTTGCATGGGAAGGGTAATTGGTCTTACCCAAACTAAAGCATTGATTCATCCTTGGAGTTTTATGTTTGGCGGAGTTGATGAAGAATTAACCATTGAGGTTGTTCTTGCAGACCAAGTTGCGTTCTTTGCCTTTGATGATATTTGGGAAATGGATGATTATTTCAACGAGCATTACTGGAATCCAATATTGGATAAAAACATAAAAGCGGGAACAATTATATGAATCAAGTAGACCTGTTAAAGATTAACGTTAACGAGCATACAGAGAAGAAGAACGGCCTGACATACCTGTCATGGGCATGGGCTTGGACTGAGGTGCTGAAGGCCGACCCTAAGGCTAACTGGGAAGTTAAGCTATTTGAGGGCAGCCCCCTGATGTTTATCGGCGGTGGAACTCATATGGTTTGGGTGACCGTGACCATGTTTGATAAGCCTATGACTTGCATGCTGCCCGTTCTGGACTACCGCAACAAGCCTATCCCTACGCCTAACTCCTTTGATGTAAACACATCAATCATGCGGTGCTTGGTCAAGGCAATTGCTATGCATGGTCTCGGTCTGTACATATACAGCGGAGAGGATCTGCCCCCTGATGCAGATGCAGAGGAACCCAAGCCAACACCAATGCCAGCCGCCAAGAAGGCGGTTGATGTACCTGCTAAGAAGCGCCCCCAGCCTACAGAGTGGGACAACTCCGATGCTTCCCGCCAGTTATTCGCAGACGGCATGATTAAGTATGCCGATATCTGCACCACAGTTGATGACCTCAATAGCTACTGGATGAACAACCAGTTGCAGTTGGAGTCGTTAAAACAGACGCACGCTGACCTGTTTAAAGGCGTGCTGGATCACTTCTCCACTATGAAGAAAACTTTTACTCAAGGAACTGCAAATGGCTAATTACGATACCCCATACAAACCCAAACCTGATACCGGAACTTTACGAGCGCAGGGATCTAAGAAGACCTCTAATAGCCCTGACTATTGGGGTGACATCCGGATCAATCTGAAGGACTTGACCGCCATCAAGATTGAGGACGGTTGCCATGTGATCAAGCTCAGTGGATGGAAGAAGATTGATAAGTCTGGCAAGGTGTACCTGTCCATTGGTGTAAACAGGTTTGTTCCTAAAGAAGAAGGGGGAACTGTGCGCCACGAAGACCAGCCTCAAGACTTCCCTGATGAAGACATCCCCTTCTGATATGACACTCCAATTTGAATGCAGGAAGATAGCGTTGAAACAAGACCGCTCCGGTTTTGTTTTGACCCTAGCTATACACCCTGATGAGTTACCCGAAGAACTGATTCGGGACTTTGTCGGGGCGCGTTATGCATGCGTCATGGTAAGACTCAAAGATGATGAGTCTGCCACCGAATACACCAACCGCACACAACAGGCGGGGATCCTTTGTCGCAACCCAATGTTCCAGTCTTTTATCAGCCATGCATACGCAGGAAAAGATTGCACAGAAGAGGAGGCAGCGGATGTCTTATGCCGTGAATGCGGCATAGATTCCCGAACAGAACTCAATGGGAACATCTCAGCCAAGTATAGGTTTGACGAAATACTCAAAGAGTTTGAAACATGGAAGATGAGCATATGAGTAAGTTAAAACCGTTTATGACGTACATGACTGAAACAGACCATACCAGTCTGCGTAAGTTTGCAAGAGCCAAGAAGATCACTATGGCGCAACTTATCCGCGAGGGAGTTGCTATGCGCATGTCGGATGGTACTTATGCCTCGGGGTTTAATGATGGCATCAAAGCATCTATCGAATCCATTGGCAAACTTCCTGCTGCGCAGATGCGGTTCCCTAGTGGGCAGTCATTTGCAGAACTCATCTCAGATGAGCTGTTTAAACGAATGATTACAGGAAACGCAAAATGAAGCTAACCGGAAGACGCAACCAATGTCAAAGCTGCAAGGAGTACTTCAATAGCAACGATGCTTTTGATATACACCGAACAGGTAAACATGGTGTAGACCGCAGATGCAGGACTCCAGAGGAAATGATGGAGAAGGGCATGCTTGTAAACAATGATGGCTTTTGGATTGGTAGGCCATCTACTCGGGAGTTTGTCCATGAAGATGCTTGAGTTTATTAAAAACTATCTGAGGCAACCATCTCATATGGAGATGGTAAACAAGGAACTTGAAGAAGCAAAGCTGGAAAAGCTGGAAGCAGAGACCGCAGTGGAGTATGCGCATTCAATCGTGCAGTACAACACAAAAAGAATAGATCGTTTAAACACATATATAGCCGAGCAAGGCAAGGAGAAAGCAAAATGAAATGGAACATCTTTGAACGTTTAAATACTCTTGAGAAAGAACTGCATGAGTTGCGTGAGGTTGTAAGGTATCAAGGCAACACCATCATCTCTTTGCAGTTAGCTGATATAGAACAAGAGGGTTTGAAGTTAGTACAGTCTCAAGCAGGCCGTTATAACTTTAGTGCAGCCACCGTCCGTAGCGAGGGTGAACCGGTGTTTACTAAAGCTGAAATAGATGAAAAGCTTCTAAGTAGGAGGAAGTACAAGCGTGAATGGTATCAACGCAACAAAGATAAGATAAATGAACGAAAGAATGTTGCAAGAAAACTTAAAAAAGCACAGAGCGAAGGGGAGATGCAGAAGGCTTATTACTGGAAGAATAGAGAGAAGATGCGGGAGTATGCCCGTCAGTACTATCGTAATAAGAAAAATGCATCCAAAACTTTGGAGAAGTGAAATGAAAGACAACATCGAAATAGCAAAAGACTACACCGACTGGATGGTCAAGACCGGCGGCTATGCAAGGGACATGACCTTGCGCGACCACATTGCGGGGCTGGCTATGCAGGGCTTGCTTTCTTATGCTGCCACGACAGGAAAATATGCTCCACCAGATGATGAGCTTGCAAGAGAGTCTTACAAAATGGCAGACGCCACGCTCAAGGAGCGTGCCAAATGACATTGACTACAGAAGAATTAATAAAACTTATGGCATTGCTTGCCCAAATAGAAGCGTCAGGTGAAAGGAATGGTAAGCCAACGCTTGGATTAGCTGGAGCAGAAGAAGCGTTTTTTACGATTCAAGAATTTATAGAACAATTAGAAAAGGAGCGTGCCAAATGAAAAAACTTATCGCTATCACCGCTGCCGTAGCAGCACTTGCTGGTTGTTCCTCGGACGCAAACGTTGCATCACACAACCTGTCCAAAGCGGCAGACCAGTTTGAAATCACGCGCCGTGTGGTGTTCTACAACGGCATCACTGGCGACTACATGCTGACTGTCGAGGGCTTGTGTTCGCTGGGCAACTACGACAAGAACAGGGAACTGTCCATTACCTGCAAGGTGGGGCCGAGCAGCTACAAGAAGCACTTCCTTGGCCTGTCCGACAACGTGACGTATTTTGTCGAGCAGTTGGAAGCCAAGCCAGCCAGCGTGTACCACTATCGTGTGGTGTTTAAACCCGCTGCAATCATCCCTGATGTGGAGGTCAAATGAACTGCTGTAACGAAAACGGGAACTGCACACAAGGGCGTGACTGCCCTATCCGTAAGCAACGCGCCGACGAAACCAACAAGGCGTACATCAACCGAAACAATGGGCTTGAGCCTGACTTAATGGATGATTTTATTGCAAGCATCAGAGGTTTGATTGCTTTGGTAGGTTTGGTGGGCGGCTTGACGATGGTTGCTATTGCTATATGGGGGAAGTGATGATTACGCTTGGAGAATATTTGCGCGGTTTAAGACTGTGCCAAACAAACGTGTCATTGGAAAAGATGTCAGTAAAGATTGGATGCACAAAGTCTTATCTGTCTGACGTTGAAAATGACAAGACCATGCCATCGCTGGCAAAAGCTGGGGCCATAGCAAAAGGTTACAAAACAAGCCTAAATCAGATGGGGAAATACCTACTTGAACAAGGAGTAAAAAATGCTTAAACAAGTAAAGGACGCACCGGGCAATCCACCTTACTGGGTTTGCCTTGAATGCAACAAACCATTTGAGGCGCTGCAAGCGGCTAACCGCCATGCCTGTAATGGGAACCCGCCAGCGAAGCCCGCGTTTCAATCTTTTAGTGGGGATAAGAAATGACACAAGATATAGAGTTGTTAGATAAATTAGCTTTTGAAATAGTAAAAACTTCCCCTCATTCTCTTGCCCGTGGGGCATACGATTTAGCCGAAGATATTTTGGTACGCAGAAAAATGATTCTTGAAAGATGGGCCTTGAATGAGAATGTTGTTAGCGATGGAATTGACCGCCTGTATTTAACTGTGAGGTCTGAGCGCTGTTTAAAAGCAGAAGGTATTTACACGCTAACCCAATTACAGGGTTGTACCAAAGAGCGTCTTTTAAGGACTCCAAATCTTGGAAGCAAAAGCGTCAAAGAAATTATTGAACAAATGGAAGGTATGGGTTTAAAACTTAAGGGGCAAGTATGAACATCATTGAACTAGCAAAGAAAGCAGGAATTGAACAATATGAGTTTGGCTTTATGGACATAACGAAAGCTGAGTTAGATAAGTTTGCCGCCTTGGTAGAAGCAGCAGCCCGTGCTGATGAGCGTGAAGAGTGCGTAAGAAAAGCATCTATTGCTTTGCTTGGCGCAGACAAAGCACTAACAGACAGAGTTCTAAAAGCTATCCGCGCAAGGGGACAAGCATGAATGAAGCAGCAAAAATATGGATGGCTACAAGGCGGTCAGCTTTTGACTCTGAACATTACGGTAGAAGCGCGTCCGTTGAGATAGGGACGAACAGGTGTGAAATCTGCAAAACAACAACGACCATCATGTCGATTGATAGTTCAGACGGTGAGTACGGTTCGTTTGACTGCTGCAAGCTTTGCTTTGACAAACTGTGGGAGAAGCCATGAGTGACACACAATTTTTAACAATAGTGGGAACTATTTGGATTGCCCCCTATGTAAACAAATGGCTTGCTCAATTTATAGGAGTTGTTTATCTTGCTATTTCTATTTTTGTATCTTTGGGGTGGCTATGAACGAACGAATTGATCATTGCTTGTATCAAGCAGGACTAACAGCAATCCGAGCAAGGGGAACAACATGATTGTCTTTATCCCCGTAGTTTTCATGTGCATTGACGACACTTGTAACTTCATGCAATCACAAGCCATCTACAAGACCGAGCAAGTGTGCAGGGTTGCTATTGACGTTCAGAAGATGCACCTAGCAAACATGGCTAAAGATGCTGGCAAGCCAACCATACTGGAAGGCACTTGCATCAGCGTTGAAATCCCAAGGAGTAACACATGACAGGCTATCAAAGCAAACGCGCTGCGGCGCAGGACAAGCTAGACGACGATGATGACACGCAGGTTTACGGCGATGCGTTGACTATTGCGTATCAGTCTGGGTACTTTGATGGCAAGAAAACGGCACTAGCTGGACGGGAGTGGAACTTCTGCGAACGCTGCGGTAAGCGCACAGCAGACCTGACCGTAATTCACACTTGCACACCACCACAGGAGAACACATGACATGGGTGTTTTTAACTGACGCAGAGCGAGACAAAATTTCGCATAAGGCAGGCCCGTACATTGTGAATAGCTACGAACCGCATGAAGCCGCAGTGCGGCAACGTAACCAACGCGACAACTGGAAAGGACTTACAGAAGAACAGCGTAGTGCAATTGCAAGTGGGATGCCAAAGCCGTTCTTTGTGAAAGATATGTTTGCTGTTATTGAAACCAAACTACAGGAGCAAAACAATGGATGAAGACGACGATATACAAGTCTACAAAAAACCGTGGGTAGATCTGACCAAAGAGGAGAAGGATGCTTGCGTACTTAGCAGCATGTACCACACCGCATGGTCATCCGATATTGATGTTGGGACTTTGATCGAAGTAGTGAGCGCCAAACTCAAGGAAAAAAATTTTTGAAAAAACCATGCAAGTGGTGCCCATGCAATCCACGGGTGCCAGAACTACACCGCCAGCTTATTGGGCAATTTATGGATATAGTAAAGGCATCAGGCGGGTTCCCCTGCCATGAGAAGCACCCCAAGGCTAGTGCGCTAACTGAGGAAGCCCTTGGCAGCGACGGCAAATACCACACCCCTGACTGCGCTGGATACGCAATATGGGGATTAAAACTAAAGGAGAACACATGCACATAGAACAAGTTATTGATTACGCATCACCCTGCATGAGCGCAGAGAAATCACTTAAAGAGGTACACAAGCACATGTTGGACGGCAACTTTGACCGGGCTACAGCAGCAGCTTTAAACGCAGCAGGGCATATACAGTGGATGCTGTTCACAATTTACAAAATGAAAGAAGCGCATGACTCCAATAGTCCTGAACAATACGCACACGCACTCCCATAAATTAAAACTATGCAGCCAGTGTGAACGAGACAAACCGCCAGAAGGTGGAATTGAGATGCAGAACAAATGGATATGCCACCCTTGCTGGATACGCAGGGTAACAACAGGAAAACTGAAAGGAAACAAGTGATATCACATCACCCAAAGATTAGAGAGATGCTGCGTAAGCACGAGGATGGGATGACTGTAGGCTGGCTGGCGGAGTTTTTAAGCTTACATGCAGACTCTGTACGAGGGGCATTAACTGGGATGCCTGATGCTTACATTGACCGATGGACAAAGACTCCCAAGGGAAAAACATATGAGGCAATCTGGTGCGTAGTTGTACCTCCAGAGAACTGCCCTAAACCAACAAAAAAATAATATGAATGAACATGAACAAAACCTACGAGACTTGGCGGCTATGTTTGCTATGCATGCACTGCTGGTTAGGAACAAACACAACGACTTCCCCCATGAGGAGGCTTTTATACAAGCAAGAATGTTCATGGAGGCAAGGGAGTCCACAAACAAGGAATTAGACGGGATAGCGGCTCTTAAACGGCCCCGCAAGGTAAAGGATGTATAGGAACCCCAAGCTGCTACAAGCGGTCAGGGATTGCCCATGCCAGCACTGTGGAGTTCAAGATTCCACAATTGTTCCCGCGCATTCCAATCAGATGCGGGACGGCAAGGGAAGGGGCCTCAAAGCCCACGACTACCGGATCGCAGCCCTATGCTTTAAATGCCACTACGAAATAGATCAAGGTAAAGACCTATCCCGTGCGGAGCGTTTAAACATATGGGAGGATGCTCATCGGGCCACCATAGGGTGGCTCTTTGAGAATGACTTCCTCAAGGTTTGATGATGTTGCGGATCTGTCTGATGTCGTTTACCAACAGGTTCTGAGCCTTGGTAATCTCTGTCAGCATATCCCGCTTCTCATCCGCAGGCATGTCCGCAGCCCTAATCATATTGGCCTGCTTTTGAAGGTCATCCATTTGGGTGTTTAAATTATTCATAAAGTCCCGCGCAGCAAATAGCTGTGCATTCTTTTCTACATAACCCGGCAAGTTGGGATCAGCTTCTTTCTCAAGCTTGTTAATTGTCCGTACCGTGGTGTCCACTGCATGCTTTAAATCAAAGTACGAGGTGATCTTGCCACGAGCCTCTGGGTCTGCCAAGAAACGTTTGATGATTGGCATCTGCTCAATGCGTTTAGCTGGTTTCTCCACTCCAGACGGAGAGGCTGCTCCAATACCCGCATCTAATAGATCTGCTGCATAGACACCCATTGTTCCTGTGTAACCTTTAAATACATGGTCAAGCATCATTGGGGACATTCCTGACTGCTGTCCAAGAATCTCTGCCCACTTAGATGTACCGGGGCCAACTTGAAACTCAGGAGCAATCCCCTGCATGTTCTGTCCAACGATAGGACGCTGTGTAAACACCGAGTAGTTATCCCGTGCTTCCAACAAAGGAGCAACAACCTGTGGCACAGGATTGATCATAAATGTGCTTTGGATCGCACGCTTCATAGACTTTTGCAGATCATCCGTGGTGTCGCGGTTATCTTGATCAGCCATGAAGAAGCTGCGATAGATCCGCTCAGGGACTGTTTTAAACAGCGTACCAACCTCAAATGGGATTGGAATCTTGATCGGGGCTTTACCTTCACCTCGGGGGATGATCCAGTTGTTGTCCTTGGTTTCCTCTTCCTGTTTCTCATAGTCAGGGTCGCCAGAGACTGCCATTGCGTACATAACACTAAGGCCAAGCATGGTCATGCCACGGATGATCATGGCTTTCTGTACTTGCTTCTCCTGCTCGGTGGCATTGGCATCCATGAACGGACGGATACCGGCACGGAAGAACACATCCAAACCTTGGACACGAGCATTTAAGAATGGGATGGCTGCTGCTGCAATACGGACAACGGCAGAGCTTCCTTTGCGGTTGAAGTTCATCACCTCCAGCGCACGGTGGATAGCCTCTGCTTCGTTGCCTGTCTCGGCTAGGGTTGCCTTGTAAACAGCAATACGAGTGGCGGCATCAGATGCCTCGGTTCCCTTTTCCAGCGCATCCCAGAAGAAGGTGAAGGGAGATGTAGCAGATTCAAAGCCGGTCTTGGTTCCAGTCTTCTTACGCAGGTCTTTGGCAAATGCTTCTGCGCTGGCCTCGACATTTCTGGAGAATTCATATCCACCCAAGACACCAGCACTTAGAAGTTTCTGGTACTCAGGGGAGTTGTTCATCAGAACGTTACCCATCTCCTTGACTGCCGATGCTATAGGGGTCAGTTTTGCCCCGCTAGTTACATACGCAGATACAGAGTCACGCATCAAGTTAGCCAGCATGAAGCCCGGATCCTTGGTAACCGCTGCACGCAGGAAGTTTGCAGGCATGGCAAGGAAGTTCAGGAATGGCAGTTCAGGTAGGTTTAAACTGCTAACAGCATCTACCCAGAGTTTGTCTGCGCATTCATACGAGACCTTCTGCCCATTCTCAAGGATAGTGATTGAGTTAGGGCCAGAGGCTACATGATCCATCTTGCGAACCATGCCTATTATTATCCCGCCCTTGACAGCCTTTTGAGCCGCTACGTTCTTCATGCCAGCTTGGATGATGGACTGGGTGTTACGAGTGATGGTCTCAAGGAAGTCTGCCAGCGGTGCTTCACTACCGGTGATTTTCTTAGGAGCCTTAACCCCAGAGATGCTCTGGAAGATGTTTGGCCCGACAGTACGCTCACCTTCTAGCTGTCGATAGAAGGGTACATAGTCTGAATAGCGTGTAAATTCTGCTGCGTTCTGTGCAGAGATAACACCAGTGTCTACTGCGTACTTAACCAGCCCATCGTTGTACTTGATCCAGTCTTTCTGGACGCTGGCAAACTCAGGATATTTACCAGAGACATTGCCCTTTGCATCCACATAGCAAAGTTGTTTGGCAAGATCCATGTCCTGTAGCGTGTAAAGCTCTTCTTTGCCACTTGCCATAAGGCGTTTGCCACGCTTTGCACCGGCCCAGAATTGGTAGGCTTGGTAGATCTTGGGGTCACCGTATTTTGCAAGCGGGGAGAAGATCTCTACCGCACCCTTAACCGTACCGTTTTCGTTGCTTACAGTGGTGTAGCCGTTGCGATAAACAGGGATGCCACCCATACGGTTGCCAACACCCAACGCAGAAGCAGCAACCCCCGCAGCAGCATCAGACTGCAAAGCAGCCGCATGTGCATTCTGGTCAGCTAAACGCTGGACTCCGCCCATCTGGGTAGCAATAAGTTTCTCTACATCGTTTAAACGGTTATAGCGGTCAAGAGCTTTTTGGCGCAGATAGGAGAATGATTCCGGAGCCAGTGCTGCGGTCATGCGTTCTACAAAACCAACCTCTTGGCGAGTGGCGGTGGTTCGGTTAATAGCTGCTTCAATAGCTGCCCCGTTGGGCATGTTCCTGATGTCTTCAGCTACGTCAGTGCGTAGGCTGTAGCGAGTATCACCAGTCTTGCCATATACACCAGTGTTACCAAGGACAGACTTTACTTGGTTGGGGTTAAAGACAATGTAGCTATCACCACCACCTTCAAAATCATTTTTGTAAACGATGCTATCGTAGCCTTGCTGCTGCAAGAAAGCTTTTAGTAAGCTGCTACGTTCTCCGGGTGCAAAGTCACTATCGTTAGACCATGATCTTGGCTCTGCATTGGGGTCATATCCCTCATCCCCAACACTTGGTTCGTTGCCTGTTATCTCATCAATGTCTAGTTGGTCATTGAAATAAGAATCGATCATATCGGCATCAATGCCTTTGATCTTACCGGCTTGAGCCTTATCCATTACGGCACGCATGATGTCATCAACACCCCAGCGTCCGGAACGGTTTTCATCTAAGCGCAGAGGGCGTTCTGCCCTGACCCAGAAAGGCATAACATTGGGCGCAGCATTGCCACTCCGCTCACGGTTGTATTTGTCTTCAGCTTCTTTAACACCAAGGCGAGACTCAGCAGCCTCCAACGGCCCAACATGGAATCCCCAACGGCGGTACTCATCTGTGCCGTAGTTGGTGCGTGGCTCGGTGAAGTCTGAGTAAGTGGAATGGAACAAAGGTTTAGCTGTGCCGTCTTTGTTTACAACTTTACTTTTACCAAGCCACTGTTTAAATGTAGGCGTGTCCGGTGCAGTGCGGAGGCTATACCGGATATCAGGGTTATTGATGTCATATGTACCTATGTTGCCTATGGCAGATTTAATCTGGCTTGAGTCATAGACAGCGAGGTTCTTACGCCCATTCTCCTGTACATAAAAGCTGTCAAATCCAGCTTCTTTTATAAACTCTTGTATCCGTTTTGACTCTATGGTTTGCCATCTGCCCGTAGATATCTCATTGACTGGTAAGCCATAGGTAGACTTAGCTTCTATCGCCCTGATGTGATCTGGATTTTCATAATCAAATGGTTTTTCTGCGCGGACATACACGGGCATTACATTAGGCCCACTAGGCATCATCTCTCTGTATGCCTCTACCAGCTTATCCATAGCCTCGCCTGTTGGGTTGCCAGACTGAAGGTCTTTAATGATGCTTACAGATGCTTTGGTCTTGCCGTAATCAGCTTTAACATTTTTGATTGCAAGCTGGACTGCATCTTTCTTTTGCTGCGGTGTTAAGAACTGATCTACGTTCTTTGCCATCCAATCGGCAGACATGCTGGCAAAGCCTTCTGCAAAGTCAATGTCATCCGTGAGGAAGATGGCCCCAGCTTGTTTTGGTTTAAATTCAGTAATGTCCCGGGCAGTGCCGTGGTACATGATCTTTGGATTGCCAACTCCTTCACGATTGCGGTAGTCTTGTGTTAACGCATCTCGCTTCTGTTGAGTTAGGTCTTTCCAGTAGTCTGCTTGCTCATCCTCTGGGATGCGCAACCAGTCCATAACATTTGTACCGGAAACTGGGCCGGTATATTTGGACGTAACAATCTTGCTGTTGCCAAACCAGCGTTTAAATTCTGGGGTATCTGGGGCTGCGCGTAGGCTTAGTTTCTCAGGCTTAATCTCAAAGACTTTCTTTGGCTTAGTTTGGAACTGCTGCTGATCTGGGACAACAACGGTATCGCCGTCAGTCTTCGGATCATAGTGAACAAAGAACCCGCCAGTCTTCTGGGTAGCAGTTTTCTCACTCAGGGTTCCTGCTTTGTTCTTTAGACCAATGATCATGCCCTTGCCATCAGGCTGCTTTGGATCAAGGAAGCGAGCATCGTAATCATCACCGTTCCATACACGGTAGGTGCTGCCAGTCTCTTCGTCTGCTAGGAAAGAAGGAATTCCAGACTTGCTAGAGAAAGCCATTGCCACATTCTGACCATTGTCCAAACGCTTACGCATAGTGGCCCAGTTGTGGTCATAGTTACCAGACTTATCCTTGAAGAACACCTTCTCGCCGTTTACGATCTGACCAAAGCCTGTGGAGGAATACGTCAGATGATGGTTATCTGCAATAGATTCACTGCCTAACTTGGTGTAGTCATAGAACTCTATGCCGGGGTTCTCATCAATGATGGCCCGGAACATAGCTGGTTTAAAGTCAGACGTTACGTTTAAACGAACAGCAGGCTGATAAATCTCTTTGGCTTCGTTGTAACGTTTCTTGGTTTCTTTATTAACCCTGACCTGAGTCTCAGACTCACACCATTTCTTCAGAGAATCAATCTCAGCTTGGAGCAGGGTAGCAAACTCTTTTGGATGTATGACTAGAGCCTCAGTCTTGAGGTACTGCATCATCCGGGCAGCAGCGCGGAAGGAACTCTTCTGTATGTCGTTTACATCTTCAGAAGCTGCACCGCCAAACATCAGGTTACCGCCAGATGTTTCTCCAAGGCATAGACCCTCGCAGATAGCAGAACGGGGGCAAGTAGATACCTTTTCAGATATCTGTTGCGCAGAGGCCAGACCAAGACCCATAGATGCAACACTATTTCCGTCCCAATCAAGATCGTATTCTCCGACTCGGGTTTTCTCAAGCTTACCGTTTTCTGACAATAAGGAGCTAACGTTATGCTCTTGTTTCAGTGTTTTCCGCGCATCAGATAAAAGCTTACGGCGCTCCGCTGGGGTTGCATCCTTGTATGCTTTGACTGCTTCAGCAATCTTATCCTCATGGTCGCTGTAGCTAAACACATCTGTGATTGGAGAAGTTCTGGACTTCTGGATGGACTGTAGCTTCATCTTTTTATTGAAGTAGTCACCCTGTGCTAGAGGAATATAAAAGTCTTTACGACCATTTTTATATTCCGCATCATCCATCTGGAGCATGTCTGGATGGGCATAAACCAAGACGGTGCTGCCATCTAGCTCTTGGTCAAAGTTGCCACGATTACGCAATACATCTGCACCCACCGACTCGTTGGTTAAATAGATGCGGTTACGCCCCTCAGCAGGAATAACTTTTTTGTTGGAGATCTTGACAGAATTCTCTTTGGTAGTGTGGTAGTACAGGGTTACCGTGCCATTCTGATTGATAGGCATGCCAAGCACTGCGTCATAAGACAAATGTTTGTCGGGGTCATATGACTGGATGGAGTACTTAGTACCATCTTTGGGTAAGTCTAAGAAGCCTTCAGACACATACGGGCGGATGCCATTCTCTGCCTCGTAATCATCTGCTGCTTTGATGGTTTGAGCATCAGCTTTAAATGCATCTGTAGATTTTGCCGCCTGAGAAGGATCTTCACGCAGGCTTGGTGTTGCACGAAGTTCTGGGTATTTTTTAAAGACTTCTTCTTTTGGAAGCGAGTAAATGTCTTTCATTACCTGTGCATCAGACTTTTTCTTAAACTCGCCGATGATGCGGTTATCGGATATTCTGCGCAGGATCCACTCAACCTTTTCGCTAGTGCCGCCACGGTAATTAGATTTGCGCTCAATCACAAAGTTATCTGGTGATTCTGCGTTTAAGCTTGGTTTCTCTTCAGC